>JBBPBX010078889.1:6365-16518 GCA_038048925.1 Garcialebias charrua
ATAGATAGATAGATATATAGATAGATAGATAGATAGATAGATAGATAGATAGATAGATAGATAGATAGATAGATAGATAGATAGATAGATAGATAGATAGATAGATAGATATATAGATAGATAGATAGATAGATAGATAGATAGATAGATAGATAGATAGATAGATAGATAGATAGATATAGATAGATAGATAGATAGATAGATAGATATATCTATATAATAATAATAATAATAATAATAATAATAATAATAATAAATTCAATTTATACCGCACTTTTCATTAATAAAAATCTCAAAGTGCTACAACAATAAAACAAGTGATAAAATCAAATAAAATCAATAATGGTATCAACTAAGATTAAAGACAGAATCATGTGGAGGCAGAATAGGCCTGCTTAAAAAAATAAAAAAATAAATAAATAAAACAAGTGATAAAATCAAGTAAAATCAATAATACTATCAACCAAGATCAAAGATAAAATCATGCGGAGGCAGAATAGGCTTGCTTAAAAAGAAAAGTCTTTAAACCGCTTTTAAAGTCAACCAGTGACTGTGGAGCTCTCAGGCAGTCAGGGAGGGAGTTCCATAGGCGGGGGGCAGCCACACAGAATGCCCTGTCTCCCATGGTCCTTAATTTGGTTCGTGGAATGTGAAGTAGATTACTGTTCTGTGATCGTAGAGACCGGGTGGATGAATATGGTGCAAGAATGTCCTTTAGATAGTCAGGTGAAGTTCCGTGTAAGCATTGGTGTGTAATGAGAGCAGTTTTGTATTGAATTCTGTAGGTGACAGGAAGCCAATGGAGGTTATGGAGAATGGGTGTAATATGTTCAAATTTACGAGCTCTCAATAAAATCCTTGCTGCACTGTTTTGAATATATTGAAGTTTCTGAAGATTTTTGCCAGGGATTCCAATAAACAGGGAGTTGCAGTAGTCGAGCCTGGAGGAGACAAAGGCATGGACGAGTTTCTCAGCATCGGAAAAAGTCAGAGATGGGCGAAGTCTGGAGATGTTTCGAAGATGGAAGAAGCAGGTTTTAAACAGATGCTTAATGTGATTTTCAAATGTAAGATGAGAGTCCATTTTTATTCCAAGATTTGTAACAGAGGTGGAGAGGGGGATGTCTTGACCAGAGAAGGAGATTGTTGTTAAAGTTGATGTTTGTATCTGGTGAGGGGTGCCAATCATTATGGCCTCAGTCTTGGAGCAGTTTAATTGAAGAAAGTTCTGATTCATCCATGCCCTTATTTCCTCCAGGCAGGTAGAGAGGGCAGTGAGTGAAGATGGAGATGGGGATGATGAGGATGATCCAGTCCTGATGTAAAGCTGTGTGTCGTCGGCATAGCAGTGAAAAGAAATGTTGAACTGATTAATAATTTGACCTAAAGGCAGCATGTAAAGGGAAAACAGCAGGGGCCCCAGAACTGACCCTTGAGGGACACCACAGGAGACACCGACTGTCTGGGAAGTGGCATTGCCAAGACTAACGCATTCCAGCCTATCGGAGAGGAAAGATTTGAACCAGTCCAGGACAGTGTCACAGAGACCGACCTCCACATGAAGACGGTGGAGGAGGATATTATGGTCCACAGTGTCGAAGGCTGCAGTGAGGTCAAGGAGGACAAGGACGGAGGGAGAGCCAGTGTCAGCAGCCATGAGGATATCATTTGTAACTCTCAGTAATGCAGTCTCAGTACTGTGAGCTACTCTGAATCCCGACTGGAACTTCTCGTACAGAGAGTGTTGCTGTAGGTGGTCCTGCAGCTGAGCAGCAACTGCTTTTTCCAGCACTTTAGACAGAAACGGGAGGTGGGAAATTGGGCGGTAATTAGAAAAAATGTCGGGATCCAAATTAGATTTTTTCAGAAGAGGCCTAATGATGGCAGTTTTTAGAGGCAGTGGAACATGACCAGATTGTAGAGACTGATTTATTATTTGTGTGATTAATGGGCTAATTGCAGAGTGATTGGATTTTATGAGAGATGAGGGGAAGGGATCCAGGGCGCAGGATGAAGGCTTCATTTTCTTTATGATGGACTCCACCTCACTCTGAACAACCTCATCAAAGCTGCTCAGGGACCCAGGATGCAGACGGGTAGATGGTAAACGAAGATCAGGGAGGTTGTGAAGCTGAGATCTGATGGTGTCAATTTTGTTTTTAAATGATGAAAGGAACAGGTCGCATTTTTGAACACATTCCTCAGAAGTTTGTTTAATGGGATTAAGTAGATGAGTTACTGTGGAGAAGAGCTGTTTAGAGTTACCAGGGCAGGTGTTGATGATGTTGGAGTAATACTTGGAGCGTGCTTCTTTAAGAGAATAGGCGTATGCTTTCTGATGTTCTTTGTATGCCTGCTTATGTACAGAGAGACCAGATGATTTTACACGTCTCTCAATAGCACGGCCAGTTGCCTTCATCCTGCGCAGCTCATCAGTGTACCAGGGGGCTGAACGGGAGAAAGACACCAGTCTTGTCTTCAAGGGAGCATGTAGGTCCAGAAGCTCTTGGAGAGATCGGTTGTAGTAATCAACGGAGTCATTGGCAGATGAATGATTGACAGCGGTCAGGGCGTGAAGATCAGCGGACAGAACATCAGGGGAAATGTTTTTAAAGTCCCGGAACTGGATGGGTCGCTTTGGGTTTGAAGCAGGTGAAGTTGAAGGCACTTCCAGAGAGATGACACTGTGGTCCGAGACACCCAGGTCATATACAGATAAGTTATTGATGAGTACAGTGTCTGTAATCACCAAATCCAGAGTGTGCCCCCTGCTGTGCGTAGGGGCGTCCACATGTTGGGTGAGATTAAGAGAGTCCAGAAGATACTTAAAATCTGTTGCCAACGGGGAAGAGGAATTGTCCATGTGGATATTTAAATCTCCAAGAAAAATAGTTTTCACAGGGGAGGTGCAGAAAAAGGTGAGGAGGTCATGCATCTCTGAGTTAAATGAAACATGCGGTTTGGGAGGTCTATAAATCAATATAACGTTCATCAGGAGTGGGGCTTTGAAGTTGAAGGCCAAACTTTCAAAAGAGGAAAAGTCCTGAGAAGCCAGATGTGTCAATTTTAAATTATTGCGGTAGATTACAGCCAGACCACCACCGCGGCCAGTGCTGCGGGCTCTCTGCAGATAACTGTATCCAGACGGACAGGCCTCATTTAGAGAACTGTACACATCTGGCTGATGCCAAGTCTCTGTAAGACACATGAGGTCCAAGTCCTTCTCCAGAATGTGATCGTGAATTAGGCATGATTTGTTTGATAGTGACTGCACATTGAAAAGTTCTAATTTAATACCAGTTGGTGTAGAAGCCTTTTGAACCGGTTTCAGCAGACTGAAGTCCACTCCACGTTTTCCTTGCCACTTCGTGCGCTGTGGACTACAAGGGACTACAGACGCAGCGTTCTGATGACGTCGTCGAGGTGCGACACGTCTCTTGGACGAGACACACGCGATAGACCCAACCTGCGGCTGTCCAGAGTAGATGGATATCTTTCGAGAGCTTCTGTGGATATAACGAGGTCTACGCAGAAGTCCCAGTTGTTTGATGGTGGAAACAGAGGGAGGAATGGAGCAGTTGTTAAGTCCAAGCAGCTGCGAAGCGGAATACGTCAACATCGTGCCAGCCAAGCCGGGGGAAGCTAGCACAGAGCTACGGCTCCGAAAGAAATAACCAAGAAGCAGAGGGATGTAACTTGGTTGAGCATATCGTGAAGAGGAGCACAGGAGAAAATCCAGGACAGTCCAGATGACACAGGAGGTTGACAGGCAGTAGGTAAGTGAAACAATAATTGCAGCTACGTAGTTCTTGAAGTAAGTTCGTGCTGGAGTTTGACAGGAGGTAGACAGCCCAAATTCCGGTTAGGAAGAGCTAGCCAAGCTGTCCGTAAAATCCTTATTAAAAAACCACTGAACAAAACGAGTCCAGATAAATGTCCAAAAAAAAAAGTCCAAAAAATAGCAACAGTAAAATAACTATTTAGCGTGGAGAAGCGGCGACATCACGCCAGCGTCCTCTCCGGCTGTAGAGTTTCCACACCTCCATCTGTGGGCCCCAAGCCTCTTTTCATCTATCTATATATAGATCTATCTATATATATCTATCTATCTATCTATATCTATCTATCTATCTATCTATCTATCTATCTATCTATCTATCTATCTATCTATTCTATCTATCTATCTATCTATCTATCTATCTATCTATCTATCTATCTATCTATCTATCTATCTATCTATATCTATCTATCTATCTATCTATCTATCTATCTATCTATCTATCTATCTATCTATCTATCTATCTATCTATCTATCTATCTATCTATCTATCTATCTATCTATCTATCTATCTATCTATCTATCTATCTATCTCTATCTATCTATCTATTTCTATCTATCTATCTATCTATCTATCTATCTATCTATCTATCTATCTATCTATCTATCTATCTATCTATCTATCTATCTATCTATCTATCTATCTATCTATCTATCTATCTATCTATCTATCTATCTATCTAAATCTATGGAGCCAAGATGGTCTAGTGGCAGGGCTTTTGACTACGGATCCGAAGGTCGCGGGTTCGCGCCCCGGCCACTACCCAGCTTGGGGTGTCTATGAGTGCACACCTATTTCTCCAGCTCCCCGGGCGCTTTCGGGCTGCTCACTGCACCACCTGGTAGGTGGTTGGGTTAAATGCAGAGACGAATTTCGTCTGTGTATGGGAACATATGCAGATGACAGGAATAGACATTATTATTATTATTATTATTATTATTATATATAGATGGATCTATCTATCTATCTATAGATAGATCTATCTATCTATCTATCTATCTATCTATCTATCTATCTATCTATCTATCTATAGATAGATCTATCTATAGATAGATCTATCTATCTATCTATCTATATCTATATCTATCTATATCNATCTAGATGGATAAGATAGATAGATAGATAGATAAGATAGATAGATAGATAGATAGATAGATAGATAGATAGATAGATAGATAGATAGATAGATAGATAGATAGATAGATAGATAGATAGATAGATAGATATGTGTGTGTGTATATGTATGTATATGTATGTATATATATGTATTTATATAGGTCCTAAAAGTTTCACCTTCCGTCCAGAAGGCTTCATCAGTCAAAAAAACACACAACACAAAACTGATTCTTCCCCCAACAGCTTACTCCAAAGTGGAACAAACCAGTTATGTTGGTGCTAAGATGGATGGAAGGACGGAAGGTGAAACATTTCAGCACAAAAAAGAGAAGAAAAAAAAAAAAGAAAAGAAACTGTCCAGATGACCTGACTGAAAATTGTTGGAATGTATACCTGGATTATTGAGCATGGACTTTGTTGGTTCAGCTACACTATATTTTTATTTTACTCAGAAAGCAACCTCAGCATAGATATTGTGCATTTCTCATTTAACACTTAATTGCTTTTTCAGACTTCATGAGACATTGTTACAAAGTAGTTTGAGTGTGTTATTTATGTATTTATTTTCCATGTAAAGGCACTGGTTTCACTGCAGGCAAGGTAAATAATGCGTCCTGTCTCTACTGGCAAAGTACGCTGCAGATTTAATTCATTCCTCTGTACATTCAGCACATAACCTTCTGGTTTGAAACCCATGTCTTTATAAACCTGCCTGACAATGAGAACCAGTTCTTTTTTTATATTTTAACTAAATGAATTTGCCATCGCCTTGCCTTGTAAGTGACACTTTAATGAAAACTAACTCTGTTGCGACTCTGCTGTGTGCGCAGCTCTGAGACCCGGGTCCTGCTTCTGCACTCTTTTGATAGTGATATTGCAGTGTCAAATGTTAGATGAGCTGGATGTCTGAGTGAAAAATAGGAACGGTGCAACCTCTTTTATTATTCATGAGCGAGGGGACTCTGGTCACTGCAGAGAAATTTATTAGAGGGCAACTCTTTCAACCTTTAAGCAGAGCACCCCATTTGTTCAGGCTGTGAATTCTGTTTAGATATTCTTGGGACAAAATGGGAGTATGGCTTTACGTGTTAATCCAATCAGCAGGTGATAAAGATTACACCAACTTGAATGTCATTATGGTGATCTCTTACATTTATACAAGTATCTTAGGTTGAGCAGCTATTTTAATTACATTTTATTTACTTGTGTTGAAAATGGTGTCAATTATTTTAAAAAGCCCTTTTTTGATGCAATTTTTAAATACAATGATAAAGTGAGGCGTTTGTGTTTTCTTTATTATGTTAGGAAATAATTGACAGCTGTCCCTGACATCATTATTTCCATGAATGTCAAGAATGAATGTACTTTTCTGACTGCTCGAACACATTAAGTTAAAGTTCAAGTACCATATTTTTTAGTGTATAAGTTGCAGTTTTTTTTGCAAAGGTTTGCTAGTCCTGTGACTTATACTCCAAAGCGACTTGTATAACTTTTTTAATCATATTTATAACACACATTTTTGACTCATGCTTTAAATGTTCATTCATACTAACATGAACCAGAGTAAGCATTACCATTTGCATCCTCTAGAGGCGCAAGAGGGCCCTCAAGACTTTTGACAACTATTGGTAGGCATAAATGTTGTTCTTGTATCACAACCTCCACCGCCCCCCTACCAAACATTGATCATTAAAGTGATTTTTTTAAGAGAAAAGTTAAACAGAGACACACCTTTGCTATAATGTTGAGCATAGAAATAATTGTTTTTAAGTGTTACTCTTGTTAAATGTCAAAAAATTGCAACAGCGAGTCCTCCCATGTGCGCTACCTTGGCCGCCAATCGATTTTTGGCACAACACTGGCCCACGTTTCCCGGGGTCAGCGGTGATGCATAATCAATGTGACTTGTATGCCAAAGCAACATATGTTTTTTTTTTCCATTTCATTATGCTTTTTTTTAATTGATGCGACTAATACTCCGAACAGTCTTATTTGTTGGAAAACACGGTAGGTTTATTGTCATTTCACCAAATGTGGTACATGAGGTGGAATTAAATTATGTACACAGGGTCCCAGTTACATCCAACAATAGCAAAAATATAAATTGTAAAAAGAAACAATATAAAAGGATCTAATACTAAGAAATACGCTAAACAAATGCCAAATGGTACGCTAAAAGATCTAAGATACACGCTAAACACAAATAATGCAAATGAGTCTGTCTATACTCAACACACGTGCACGTTTGCTTAATAAAATGGATGAAAACATAAAAAAAATATGGGAAGTTTGATCAAATCAAGTTCTAATGATAATAATGTCACATTTTTGTCATCTGTGTATGTTTCCATACAAGACGAAATTTGACTCTGCATTTAACCCAATCACCACCAGGTGGGGCAGTGGGCAGCTATAGAAAGCGCGCCGGGGAGCAATTGGGATGAGGTGTGCTGCTCAAACACACCACAAGTTATGCCGTGACTGGGGTTTGAACCTGGGTCCTTCGGGTCCCAAGTCGGTTCCCCTGCCACTACACCATCTTGGCCATACTGTAATGAATTCAATTTATACAGCATTTTTCATTAATAAAAATCTCAAAGTGCTACAAAGTGCAACAAAGCAAAAATCAAATAAAACAAGTGATAAAATCAAGTAAAATCAATAATAAAATCAACTAAGATAAAAGACAGAATCATGTGGAGGCAGAATAGGCCTCTATTATAATAATATCATTTAAAAACAAAGTTGACACTATCAGATCTCAGCTCCACAACCTCCCTGATCTTAGTGTACCATCTACCCATCTGCTTTCTGGGACCCTGAGCAGCTTTGATGAAGTTGTTCAGAGTGAGGTAGAGACCATCCTCAAGAAAATGAAGCCTTCATCCTGCGCCCTGGATCCCTTCCCCTCGTCTCTCATAAAATCCAATCACTCTGCAATAAGCCCATTAATCACACAAATAATAAACAAGTCTCTACAATCTGGTCAT
This sequence comes from Garcialebias charrua, assembly GCA_038048925.1. Lineage (NCBI taxonomy): Eukaryota > Metazoa > Chordata > Actinopteri > Cyprinodontiformes > Rivulidae > Garcialebias > Garcialebias charrua. Next base: position 14,311 of record JBBPBX010078889.1, read on the forward strand.
GTTCCACTGCCTCTAAAAACTGCCATCATTAGGCCTCTTCTGAAAAAATCTAATTTGGATCCCGACATTTTTTCTAATTACCGCCCAATTTCCCACCTCCCATTTCTGTCCAAAGTGCTGGAGAAAGCAGTTGCTGCTCAGCTGCAGGACCACCTACAACAACACTCCCTGTATGAGAAGTTCCAGTCTGGATTCAGAGCAGCTCACAGTACTGAGACTGCACTGCTGAGAGTAACAAATGATGTCCTCATGGCTGCTGACACTGGTTCTCCCTCCATCCTTGTCCTCCTTGACCTCACTGCAGCCTTCGACACTGTGGACCATAGTATCCTCCTCCACCGTCTTCATGTGGAGGTCGGTCTCTGTGACACTGTCCTGGACTGGTTTAAATCTTTCCTCTCCAATAGGCGGGAATGTTTTAGTCTTTGCAATGCCACTTCCCAGACTGTCTGTGTCTCCTCTGGTGTCCCTCAAGGGTCAGTTCTGGGGCCCCTGCTATTTTCCCTTTACATGATGCCTTTAGGTCAAATTATTAATCAGTTCAACATTTCTTTTCACTGTTATGCCGATGATACACAGCTTTACATCAGGACTGGAGCATCCTCATCATCCCCATCTTCACTCACTGCCCTCTCTACCTGCCTGGAGGAAATAAGGGCATGGATGAATCAGAACTTTCTTCAATTAAACTGCTCCAAGACTGAGGCCATACTGATTGGCACCCCTCACCAGGTACAAACATCAACTATAACAACAATTTCCTTTTCTGGACAAGACATCCCCCTCTCCACCTCTGTTACAAATCTTGGAATAAAAATGGACTCTCATCTTACATTTGAAAATCACATTAAGCATCTGTTTAAAACCTGCTTCTTCCATCTTCGAAACATCTCCAGACTTCGCCCATCTCTAACTTTTTCTGATGCTGAGAAACTTGTCCATGCTTTTGTCTCCTCCAGGCTCGACTACTGCAACTCCCTGTTTATTGGAATCCCTGGCAAAAACTGAAAGTTATGCACCATAACTCATGTTCCCTGAAGGAAGGGAACGAGGTGCAACATAAATGCTATGGGAAATTGCACCCCGCGCGATTACCTGAAGGAATACAATCACGCCTTTACAACAGGGGCGTCAACATCACGCCAGAGTCCCCTCCCTCCGGGTATTTAAGACGCGGACGCCCATCCTACTTTCTCTAGAATGCACTTCACCGAGCTTTCAGCATTGAAAGGGCCAGGTATGTTGCACCTCGTTCCCTTCCTTGGGTCCATGATGAGATTGAGAGCTCGTAAATTTGAACATATTACACCCATTCTCCAAAACCTCCATTGGCTTCCTGTCACCTACAGAATTCAGTACAAAATTGCTTTCATTACCCACCAATGCTTACACGGAACTTCACCTGACTATCTAAAGGACATTCTTGCACCATATTCATCCACCCGGTCTCTACGATCACAGAACAGTAATCTCCTTCACATTCCTCGAACCAAATTAAGGACCATGGGAGACCGGGCATTCTGTGTGGCTGCCCCCCGCCTCTGGAACTCCCTCCCTGACTACCTGAGAGCTCCACAGTCACTGGTTGACTTTAAAAAAGGCTTAAAGACCTTTCTTTTTAAGCAAGCCTACTCTACACATGATTTTATCTTAGATCTTAGTTGATATTATCATTGTTTTAATTGATTTTATTATTGATTTTAGTTGTTTTATCATTGATTTTACTTGATTTTATCACTTGTTTTTATTTGATCATTGATTTTAGTTGCACTTTGTAGCACTTTGAGATTTTTGTTAATGAAAAGTGCGTTATAAATTAAATTCATTATTATTATTATTATTATCAGTGTGCGAGAGGCAAGGACACCATTACAGGGACACATGGAGACAAATGAGACAAACAATCATTCACTCTCTCTCTCACACCTAGGGACAATTTAGAGTTACCAATCAGTCTAACATGCATGCTGCTGGTCTGTGGGAGGAAACCAGAGTACCTGGAGAAAACCCACTCATACACAGAGAGAACATGCAAACTTCACCCAGAACTGGAATTTAAACCGACGACCTTCTTGCTGAGAGGAAACAGCTCTACCCACTGAGCCATGATGCTGCCAACAGATTGAGTTACATTTGGTGAACTAAACTACAGAGTTTACCAAAACGTCTAATTAAAACAACAATAAAACCATTACAACTCACAACAAA
>JBBPBX010078890.1:0-16518 GCA_038048925.1 Garcialebias charrua
TCATCTGTCCTTCCTGGTTACTTTCCTTGACACCAAACCTACCCATCACTTCCTCATCCCCTCTGTTTCCTTCACCAACATGTCCATTCAGGTCTGCTCCGATCACTACTCTTTCCTCCCTGGGAATACTCTTTATCACTTCATCCACATCTTTCCAAAATGTATCTTTCTCCTCCCCATCACATCCAACCTGTGGAGTATAACCACTGACCTAAGTTTAGCATCAGACCTTCTACTTCTACCTTCAGGCACATCACCCTATCTGACACTCTCTTCACCTCTACTACATTCTTTGCCAACTCCTCCTTCAAGACCACCCCTACTCCATTTCTCTTTCTATCCACACCATGGTAAAACAGTTTGAACCCTGCTCCAATGCTGTGGGCCTTGCTGACATGGTCTCTTGGACACATAAAACATCATACCTTTCTTCTCTGCATCACATCAGCCAGCTCTCTACCTTTGCCTGTCATTGTCCCCACACTCTGGTTGAAACACGTGCACTAAAAGGATACAATTTGGTTGAAACTGTTGCACTTACTTTTCTTGTATAAGACTATAAATTTAGTTTTTTTTTTTGTCTAAAAACTGCACACAAAATCCTCCACTGTAGACTGGATTAAGGTTCCACAAGTTTGGTTTATCTCTTTAGACACCCTTGGACTTATGGGAAATTCTTAATGAGACAATAACTCTTCTGGTTTAGTAATGTTTGTAGTTATTGCTTTATTAAAAGCTATGGATTCTGGGTTAATTGTATGTTTTAAATTATAATTAGATTATTAGATAATTATGTTTTAGTTTGAGTTTCAAATCGTTTTGCAAGATATTCCAGGAAACAGGAGCAGAGTAGGAGAAGGCCCTTTTGCCTAGTTTAGTCCTCACTGAGGGGACACTGCAAGTAATAATGTCCTGAGAGCACACGCTGCAGCTGCACTCACACAGCTACATGGCGCACGCTGTAGCTGAACTTACGCAGAGACATGTAGGAGGAGATGTAGGAAGGCAGCAGACCAAGAAGTGATTTAAAGATGAAAATGTACCAGTGGGAGAATCTGCGTGAAGTTATTGATGTCCAGTTAACCATGCAATTAATACAGGGTGCAGTGGTGTGTACAACTTCCTGTTTTGAGAAAAAAAAAAAACATCCCTTTGGTTTTGTTGGTGTTTAGGGCAAGTTTGAGATGGAACAAATCTGACTGGATGATGTCAAAAGCGGATTGCAAAAGCTGGAAAGACTTAGCAACGGTTTTTACCTCAACAATAAACAACTGTGTCATCAGTATAGAAATGTAAGGATGCATCAGGGATGCTCTGACCTATATTACCTATATAGATTGTAAAGAGGGTGGGTCCTAAGACTGAGCCTTGTGGTACACCATTGTTGACTGTTAAGTAACTGGAGGAAGTACCATTGAACACTTTGCCTCCGATCTGAACGATAGTTAGAGAACCAGCCAATAGTGTGAGCTGAAAAACCAATCATCTTGGTTACATGTGGGTTTTTTATTTATTTTTTATTACCCCAGAAGCAATCCTTTTTCTTTCTTTCATTAAAGCTATCAACTACCATTAATAGTTTGTAAACAGAATACAGTAACAATATTAACCTAATTTATATGAATGTCCAAAAATCACAATTAAAACATTTATACATTATAATTTTACCATTTGTTGATTGAACCAAAACACATGATTGTTTAAGATTTTTTTTCTAATTCTGTCATTGCACCTATAATAAATTAATAAAACATTAATAGTACCACAGATATGTTGGGTCTACCAGCACTAAGAGGGGATTTTGCTTCGTGCTATTATTTCCACATAAATTGACCCATTAGAGAAATGCACTGTTCCCTTATCAGTCAGTACACTCAGTGCAACACAATGACTATGGGAATTGCGCAGCCGCGCAGTTCACCTGAAGTAATACAATCACGCCTTTTAAGGCAGGTGGGCGTCAGCAAAGTGGCCCCACCCTCTTTGCATAAAAGGGACTGACGCCCCACCTTCATCCTCTTTTGCCCTTCACCTCGCTTCACACCTGAACTTTGCAGGACTCTCTGTGACTGGAATCGCTCGACTTGGAGGTGAGCTAGCTCCCTGCACTGAGCGTTACAGAGAAATTTTCCTGTGAGCACTGGGAGTAGTGGAGGTTAACCCAGTGCAGTCTACCTAAAATTTCAAAGCTTTTTGTGCTCTTTTCGCAGCTCAGCTACGAGACGAAATTAGCTGTGCCACTCTACCTGCGTAGGTAAGGGCTACGGCTAGCTAACGAGAGCAGCTCAATGAGAGGACTTCTTCGCAACGGTTAGCGGACGGCTAACTGGCTACAACTCGACGCATCTCCTCAGCCATGGCTCCGGAGAAATGCAAGACAAAGTCGAAGAACTCCAACAAGAACAGCAGGCCAGCGAGCCCCGGCTCCCGAGCCTGCCCCAGCGGATGTGGTTATTCCCTCTCAGCGACAGACACCCACGAGGCCTATCCCGTCTGCTTGGGGATGCTACACGCAAAAACTGCTTTGGACTCCCCCGAAACCTGCCTTCACTGCGGACTGCTACGTGAAACAGAGAGACGGAGACGCATGGACTTTGTGGTCAAAGCCATGGGTGGCTCCACCACGGCGCGGGAACCGCTTCTCGACGAAGCCCTCACTCCCACGGCGGAGCTCGAGGCTGTTGATTCAGAGGACAGCGGTCAAGCCGACAGGGGAGGAAGCATGGATGTGGTAGCCCCGCTCGGGGACTCCACCAACGAGTTCGACACGAGGGACTTGTGGCGAGCAGATGAGCTCTCGCTAACAGCCTCAGGCGAACTAACTGACGACTTAAGGGCGAGATACACTCGCACGTCCTCACGGTACGCCTATACGCAGCGTACGTACGCCAAGGCAAAAGCGTAGCCCCGCGTAGCCCCTCAGGGCATGTACGCGCAAAAGTATTTTTTTACTACGCATACGCGATCCGCGTGCGCGATACGCGGTGTCTGACCATAAACTTCCCGGCGCCGGACTGTTTTGTATGTTACACAAATGAAATAAATTCCCCTTCTTTATCGCTGATCGGGCCTTTTCTTTTGTTTTTTTGCCTAAAGTCAAGTAACCGCTTCTTCCTCCGTTCACTCGATGATTGAAATGAATGAATTCAGGTCCTACCTGGGTGCGCGATGTTTTAATATTCCCTGGTGGGCTGTGTGCTGCAGGAAAAGCGCTCCCTGTTATTATTTTTATTTCTGAGAGAACTTTTTATAACATATATAGTAGAAACACCGCATCAGAACACCGCAGAAGTCCAGCGAGCTGCTCATGTTAAAGGTTTCACTTTCAACTAGGTTTCACATTCAGCTGACTGAGCGCTGTCAATCAATTCAGTAGGCGTGTCAGCAAGTGACCAATCAGCGAGCTCAGTTGAGTCCCCTTCGTGTGCAGCAGCTCATATTACAACAAGGAGAACGTGAGCTGAAGTAAAGCAGCCGCTCCGTATACGCGCGTATACGCGCGTATACGGAGTCTGCTTCACTGTATCTCGGCCTTAAGCCGACAACGAGGACGAAGGAGAGGACGAGGACCTCTCCCAGATCACCGCGGCAGGTCAACCAGAGACTGATGTGTCTGTCCTAGCTCTGCTCGAGCTGTGTCGCAGAGCAACAGATACGTTGCGGATAACTTGGCCAGAACCCCCACCTCGACAACAAGTAACGAGGTTGGCGGGCAATTTCTTCTTTGCCAAGCAACAGTCGGCCACGAGGCATAGGATGCCTATATTTTCCGACTTCCAGATGGAGCTGACTCGCACCTAGGCTGAACCTAGGGCTCCACTGACTTTGCCTCTCTCCCAGTTCCTGGACGTGGCCAGAATGGAGGCGGCTGGCATGGCCAACATCCCCCAGATTGAGGACACCTTGGCGGCGCATTTAGCCCCCAGAACTTCGGGCTCAAAACCAACTCTGCCTAGCAAGGCCTGCCGCGTGTCGGCCTCCCAGCTCGAAAAGTGTTACCGAGCTCAGGGCCTCGCGGTCCGCGCCATGAACGCTTCAACCATTATGCAGGCATAGCAGACTGCCAACAAAAAGAAAGCAGCTGACGTCCTGGAGGAGGCCCGCAAGGCGACAGATTTTGCTCTTCGCCTAATGGGGACAGCCGCCATCGCTCAAGGGCCAAGTATGGCCAAGATTGTCATTGCTCAGCGCCACATGTGGTTAACGCTGACAGACCTGCCAGAGGCACAACAGAACCCGTTCCTCCATCATCCCATCGAGTCAACGGAGCTTTTCGGCGGTGCTCTCGAGAGAATCCAGAGCAGGCTGGTACAGAGAAGGAAACAAGCCGAGGCCTTGCGTGAGGGGATACCCAGAAAGCAATTTGTGCAACCCAGAGACGCTAGCGGACATAGGGCCGCACAGCCACGCCACCACTCTGCCTCACGCCGCCCCCCCACACACACATAGAAACGTCCGGCGCTCGATGGAGAACAGCGGCCCAAGTCCGCTGCAGGACCGTCCCAGGCTGGCCAAGCCTGGAGACGGCACAGATTCATCCCATGACAGGCAGGCCCACCGAGGTCTTCCTCAACGAACAGGGACCAAAAACAGAAGCCGTCCTGATACAGGGCCGCTTCGCCACTTTTTAGGTACTCCCGCCCATGTGGAAACGGAGAGATCGAAATGTTTAAGCCCTAATTTATGTGTAAAAGACCACGTTTATCTGGTGTGAATTATGTGTGCACAAAAAAATCACTCAAATGTTAGTGTAATAAAGACATGTTCTTTTAAACACAACAATAAAGTCTCAAAAGCACATATGATGTCCTGTGTGTCGACTAAAAAAAACAACATGGCACATTTTTTATGCAAACATGTCAGATAAAGGGGGGGCAGCATTCACACCTGGCCATCTCAACCCTCATGAGACACAAACTGTCAGGGCGGACAATGGCAGCCAGAGTTCTGTCAACACCAGACAGACACTCAGGCGTCCATGGAGGGACAGGGAAGTCTGAAAAAGGGCATACGAGAGGGGGCCATTCACCCCCCTCCCGTCCCCTTGGCACACAAACAGCACACAATATACATGCCTTCCAGACTAACCACACATACGGGCACCTGGGAGGCATGCAAACCAAGCACGTGGGTCACGTCCACTGTCACCCTTGGTCTGCGGCTGCAGTTCCACAAGCGGCCACCTCCTTTCATGGGGGTGCTGCCGTCTTCCTTAAGCCCAGACAGCATTCATGTCTTAAGAGACGAGATCTCAGTCATGATGCAGAAAGGAGTGATCAGAATGGTCCCTGCTCACGATGTAAAAAAGGGTCATTACAGCAAGTACTTCCTGGTCCCGAAACGGGATCAGGACTTGCGGCCTATTTTGGACCTCAGGAGTCTGAACAGAAGAATAAAAACGTACAAATTCAGGATATTGACACTCAGACAAGTAATTCATTCGGTCCAACCGAGGGATTATTTCTGCACAGTCGATCTGAAAGACGCGTTTTTTCATCTCAGCATCATACCTTGCCACAGAAAATATCTCCGCTTTGCCTTCCAGGGCATCGCGTTCGAGTTTTTGGCAATGCCTTTTGGCTTGAAATCTGCCCCCGGTCATTCACGAAATGTATGGACGCGGCCTTGGCCCCACTGAGGGGTCAAGGGGTCAGAGTTCCGAATTATCTGGACGATCTGCTCATTCTTGGACGAGACAGAGTCCAGGCACAGCAGCACACAGAGAGGGTGATGTCTCACCTGAAAGCTCTAGGTTTTGTTTTAAACCTGGCAAAAGGCAACCTGACCCCAGCCTAGATTACCGTATTTCTGGGAGTACAGCTCAACTCCATACTGTACAGAGCAAGGCTCTCAGAGGCAGGGGTTTCATCCCTCCACCTCTGCCTAGCACGTTTTCAGCTAAGCCAGAGGGTGCCTCTCAAGATGTGCCAGCGTCTCTTGGTTCTGTTGGCAGCAGCTTTTGTCTGTGTGCCGCTGGCATTATTAAAAATGCGCCCTCCACAGATATGGATCAACAAACAATGGCAACCTGCCCCCCCTCGATGAACAAAGGGGATACTGATTGGCCCAGAGTGCATGAAGGCTCTGGAGCCATGGAAGGTTCCCACAGTGTTCAACAAAGGCGTCACACTGGGAAGAGTGCTGTCACGTGTGTCTGATCACCACGGACGCCTCAAAAACAGGATGGGGAGGTCTCTGCAGAAACCAGTATGCCCAAGGGTTCTGGAAACAGCAGGAGGCCAAACTCCACATAAACTTCCTACAACTCAGAGCAGTGTTTCTGTCTCTGAAACACTTTTACAGGAAGGGGCTGGTTGCACAGCAACATGTCCTGATAAAATCAGACAACAGGACGACAGTCTCCTTCATCAACAGAGAAAGCGGGACAAGGTCCTAGCCCCTCCTCAGGTTAACACAGAAACTGATCACGTGGTGCAGCTCCCGGATATTGTCGCTGAGGGCGACCCACATTCCGGGCGAGCTGAATCACTGGGCAGATGCCCTCTCAAGAGGGCTCCTCCTCCCCTGGGAGTGGCAGCTGAACCCACGTATCGTGGACCAAGTCTGGGCACGATATGGGAGGGCCGACGCAGATCTGTTCGCCTGCAGCAACAACACGCACTGCCCCCTGTATCACTCGATAAGGGAAACAGATGCACCGCTGGGGACAGATGCCCTGACGTACAGCTGGCCAGTGAGTAGGCTGTATAATGCATTTCCACCTGTTTCCCTGATTCAGGCGACGTTGGAACGTGTACGCCAGGGGGCTCTCTCATTAATACTGATAGCCCCCAGGTGGCCGCAGAAAGCATGGTTCCCAGAGCTGATTTCATTGCTGGAGGGGACACCATGGCAGCTGTCCCCCCACAGGGACCTGCTGCCCCAGGTCCACGGGCAAATCCTCATCCACGCCCAGAACTATGGCAGCTCTGGGCCTGGCCATTGAAAGGAACCGGCTAATGGCCTCAGGAATGCCCAGTAAAGTTGTAAATACAATACAGGGAGCGAGAGCACAGTCCATTCAGACTCTACGCTCGCAAGTGGCGTGTTTTTGAGGCCTGGTGTCTGGAGAGGAATATTGTTTCATATTCCTGTGACTTAATCCAGCTCCTCACCTTCCTACAGGACCTGCTGGAGAAGGGCCGCTCTTTCTCCACCATTAAGGTCTTTTTGTCAGCCATCTCGGCATGTCACGAGGGCTGGGGAGGTAAATCACCTGGTGCCCACCCTCTCATGATACGATTCATGAAGGACGTGCTGAGGAAGAAACCTCTAGGCAGGACTTTGGCCCCACAGTGGGACCTACAATTAGTCCTGGATGCTTTATGTGAGCCTCCATTTGAGCCTCTTAGCAGCATTAAGATAGATTTTTTTATCTTATAAAACTGCATTGCTCTTAGCTTTGTGCTCAGCAAAACGCGTGAGTGACCTCCACGCATTATCTGTGCACCCAATGTGTACCAGGTTTGCCCCAGACGGGTCAAAGGTCACCCTGCGTCCAAACCCCGCATATGTGCCAAAAGTACCAACTTTAAACCCAAGAAGTCTGGACTTTGAGCTGTCAACATTTCCTCCTCCCCCTGTTCTAACTGAAGAACAGAGGCGGCTGAACGCACTCTGCCCTGTTAGGGCCCTGAGCGTCTACCGGTACATGGAAAAAACTAACAGCTGGCGCAAAACAAACCAATTGTGTCAAGCAGGCAGCCACAGCCAAAGTGGTTCAAAACAAGAAAGTTCATACTCAATAATCCAGGTATCAAATCTGATCTGGTCATCTGGACAGTTTCTTTTAGTCGAATTTAGTCAAAACAATTGTTTGTGTGTTTTGCTACTCCTGCTGCAGGTAAGGCCCTGTCAAAACAATGCCTCTCACACTGGGTGACTGAGTCCATTAAAGTGAAACTGAACACAGGTTGAGACGGTAACTCCTCCCCAGACCAAATTCAAAATTTCCCTCAAAATGGGCGTGTCGAGAGACAAGCAGGGGAGGAGGTTGGGGGTTGTCCTGCGTTCACGCCCCCTCTAGTGGTAAACTCCCACCCCTCCCCAAGTTTAGATTTCAAAATGGCGGATAGTCGCGTCTTCAGTAAGTAAATGCCTAAACTTGTACTAAAATAACAGTTCTAAAATGTTGTTGCGTGTATTTAATCACACACACACAGCTTAAGCGTATGCTTCTTAACACAGAACACATTAAAAACCTATGTTTAGCTGCATGGCATGCGGTGTACGGCTGTGTTTTTGTCTTTCTTTGGATCACAAGTGTTGTAGGCCAGCTGCAGTGACTTTAATTCGCCACATCTTATTACTTAGTACAATATTTTTTTTAATGCAAACCAAACAAATTACAATGAATTTAACAATACTGTATCCTTTCAAATGTTTTTTTTTTTCAGAGAACTGTGATGACTCAAACACCCAGCAGCCAAACAGAGTAATTGCAGCCAGGATTACTTTAACCCAGACAATCCCATGATGATGCAGAGAGTCTCGGCTAGAGCTGCTGCTTCTCCTGAGACCTACATCCACGACAATGTTGGTACAGCTGAGACCCTGGTGTTTTTTTCTGGCTGGCAGGTGCAGCATCCTGAAGGTGGTTGGGACTGCTTTTTCTTCCACTGCATCCATACAGAGGAGCTGGAGGTGGTGTCCCGTGTGACATGACACATAACCTTTTGTTGTTTTGAATTAACTTACTGTTAATAAAATGAATCATAAACAACTAGTTTTTGTAATCAATTTCTTATTTCTTTATTTTTTGCCTCATGCATGAGGACAAATCTGGGACACGATGCAGCGGTCGACTTCCCACTCACTCCATCCCGACCCTGGATATTTGCAGTCCTGAAAAGAGAAAAGATCAAAAGTTTAATCTGAGTAAATGTAACATTTTAATGGAGAAAAATGTTGATTCAAAATTTCACAGTGTCAACAAATCCCCAAAATGTTGGGACAGGTAGCAATGAACAAATAAACAAGAATTAATGTTGCATAAACTTTTTAAAAAATTATATAATGTCCGCCATAATAAAAAATAAAATAAAAAACAAATAAAACATTATAATTAAATGATAATATTAATACCTGCAGACAGAGGGTAAAGTGGGCTACAAAAGTAATAAATAAAACATGAATACCTGGTGAATCAGCTCTCATGTCACCTCCAAAGTGACATGTCAACATGTCTCCAATGAAGCTTGATGTCTGTGAAGCACGGCTCAGAGATTCCCTGGATGTGGAACACCTCATGGAAATAAAAAAGAACATTTTAATCACCTTACAACAAACAAACATACTTGAGAAACATTACTGTTTTATCACTTTGTTGATCTGTCAAACAGATGACCCAGTGCAAAATAAATACTGACCATGATACTCATTCACCAAGTACATATTTTATAAATACTTTTGATCCACAACATTTGCAGCAAAAGAACAGTGTCTAAAACATCGTAACCAGTACAACAGCTAAAATTAGCGCCAGCTAGTCTCCATTATTTTTTGATGTCACGGTCTTCCTTATCCGAGTTCATAAGCGTTCACACACACTGCGGTGTTCATAAGAAACACTAGATTTTTAGCATTTAAACACAACTACAGTACAACACAAACTAACGTTGATCAGCAACAGATAAAAACGCCACAACCTTATGTGGGGCCACACCGAAGCAAAGCTGCAGGCCGCACGTACACACAGCACATGAAGAAACATTAACGTTGGAAACGTTGGAATCCTGGCAAAAACCAATGCAGATTTGTTCCTGTCTTTGATTTTATACGTCTACCTTATAATGTTTTGCTAGTTTTTTGATACTTTGTTAAAAGGAGGAATGTGTATGTATGTAAATATATATATATTTTTTTTTCTCTCTCTTTTGTTTTCTATTGTTTATTGTTTGATTGTTTAAGGAAATTCTACCATTGCTGTTCATTGTTCTTTAGTTTTAGCAGGTCGCTTTCGTAAATGAGCCCATGAGGTTCAAAAGATTTACCTGACTAAATAAAGGTTGAATGAATGAATGAAAAAACACGTCATGTACAGTACTCAAAAGATAAATTATGGAATGGAAAGGTGTAAAATGGTACTCGCATCCAAACTGATTGTACCCTGTTGGTGTAAGGGTGGGTGGACATCAGTTTGAAAAGCTATTCTTAGAACAGCTTTGCTCATCAATGCTAATGCTATGTTGCTAATCGCTAATCCAACCCCTGAACTCTGGAGGGGAAGTCACCTTCTCGGGGGAGTGGCTCCACTTTTATACTCCGGCAGCAGAGGCTGTGACGAAATTGTGTGAAAATTGATGACTGTGCGAATCGTAAACAAATGAGAAAATAAGGGTGCAATACCACAGTTCAACCCATAGGACTACAGAATACTCGTTTTTAGACCAAATATTGCCGATTTAAACTAATACGAACAATTTCATGAAAATTAACACAGAAATAGTGCTATGAAACCTTTTTAACACATTCTAGAGAGTTTCTCAGCTAAAAAAAAAAAGTTAAAATTAGGGTTTAGTTTCACTTTAAGAGGACGCGTAGAGTAGCAAAGTGCCCCCTGGGGTACAGGCTCACTCAACCAGAGGCCTAGCCACTTCCTGGGCCTTATTCAGAGGTGTGCCAGTAGCAGAAATTTGTGCAGCTGCTAACTGGGCATCAACAAACACGTTTGTGAAACACTACAGTTTGGATGTCACAGCACGTGACGTAACTCAGGCTGTTCTCTCTACCACAGAGTAAAGAGCAGCTGACGCCTGTAGTCTAAGGCATAAAGTTCTCACAAGCATGCATTTCCAGAGCATTTCCAGGGCATGATTGAATTACGTTCCCATAGTCAATGTGTTGCACCGTGTACTGACCGATAAGGGAACTGAAAGTTATGCACCATAACTCATGTTCCCTGAAGGAAGGGAACGAGGTACAACACATGTTTGCCCTTTCAATGCCCAAGCTCGGTGAAGTGCACTTGGAGGATGAAGGTGGGACGTCAGTCCCTTTTATGTAAAGAGGGCAGGGCCTCTTTGCTGACGCCCACCTGCCTTAAAAGGCGTGTTTATATTACTTCAGGTGAACCACGTGGCGGCGCAATTCCCATAGTCAATGTGTTGCACCTCGTTCCCTTCCTTCAGGGAATAATAATAATAATAATTAATTCAATTTATAACGCACTTTTCATTACTGAAAATCTCAAAGTGCTACACATATATTGAATGCTACACACATTCATAAACCGGTGGCGGCAGACTACCATGCTACACACATTCATAAACCGGTGGCGGCAGACTACCATGCTACACACATTCATAAACCGGTGGCGGCAGACTACCATGCAAGGTGCTTTCCAGTCCTACCGCGAGCAACTCAGGGTTAAGTGTCTTGCTGATAAAATGCTGATAAAACAAAAGGGATGTTTTTTTCAAATAGGAAGGCGGTTCCAGCAGATCCTCCTCTGATTTTTTCTTCAAATGGTGTCCCTATTGAGTTTGTTGATTCCTATAAATATCTGGGTATCCTGATCGATTCACATCTCTCTTTTAAACTCCACGTGGAAAACCTAGTGAAGAAATTGAAAGTTAAACTGGGTTTCTTTTTCAGAAACAGATCCTGTCTAACACTGAATGTTAGGAAACGCCTTGTATCCGTGACTTTCCTTCCCTCCATTGATTACGGTGACATTCTCTACATGAATGCTCCTACAAGCACCCTGCGGATGTTGGATGTGGTCTATCATGGTGCACTAAGATTCATAACTGGTTGTGATTATCGTACCCACCACTGCACCCTGTATTCACTGGTTAACTGGACATCATTAACCTCACGCAGACTCTTCCACTGGTACATTTTCATCTTTAAATCACTTCTTGGTCTGCTGCCCTCATACATCTCCTCCTACATGTCTTTGCGTGAGTGCAGCTACAGCGTGCGCTCTCAGGACATGATTACCTGCAGTGTTCCGTCAGTGAGGACTGAACTTGGAAAAAGGGCCTTCTCCTACTCTGCTCCTGCTTCATGGAATATCTTACAAAAAGATCTGAAGCTCTCGACCTTGACTTCTCTAAATGGTTTTCAGAATCTGTTGGAATCCTGGCAAAAACCAATGCAGATTTGTTCCTGTCTTTGATTTTATACGTCTACCTTATAATGTTTTGCTAGTTTTTTGATACTTTGTTAAAAAAAAAAAAAGAAAAAAATATAATATTTTGTTTTTTTCTCTCTTTTTGTTTTCTATTGTTTATTGTTTGTTTGTTTATTGTTTAATGAAATTCTATCACTGCTGTTCATTGTTCTTTAGTTTTAGCAGGTCGCTTTCGTAAATGAGCCCATGAGGTTCAAAAGATTTACCTGACTAAATAAAGGTTGAATGAATGAATGAATGCCCAAGGACACAACGACACATGATGCGGGTCCCGGGAGTCGAACCGCCAACTTTCCGATCGGGAGACGACTGCCATTACCACTACACCACGGCCGCCCGTACAACATGGGGAATATGAGTTATGGTGCATAACTTTCAGTTTTTCATGTAACAAATGCATGGCTCAGCCTGGATCTGTTCCTTTTTTAATTACATGTACTAAAGTTTCTGTTTTCAAACTTTTGAAGCCGTGTACATTTACCACGATTTATGCATTTTAATTATTAACACTAACGATATTATAATGAGTCAAACAGTTCCTGATGTCTCAAAATAATCTGGAAAACCCCATATTTGTTCCTGCTAATTAATTTTTAAAAATTCTTAACAAAACAAACATCATCATTTCATAATGTAGCTTGATTTTATTTTGTTTTACCAGTATAGCAATACTTTTCATTTTATACTGTATATGCACTTTATTTCTTGTAGTGTGTATGTGGTTTTGTCTAAAGCAGGTCTCTCTTGAAAATGAGTCCTCATGACTCAGTGAGATTATATAACCTGTAAAAATAAAGGTTGAATGAATGTGGACTTAGAAATGAATCATGAAAAAATTGTCAGAAGCTTTTAGCATAATCCATCAGGGAGTGGTAGAAATGTAGGATACTTACCAGTAATTATACAAGGAAATTAAGCAAGATATGTTGTGCATTAAATTTTCATTATTACTACACCACTAAGATGCATAATTTTCTCCTTTTATTTTATTTTAATATTTTCCTTTTTTGTGTTTTCGAAAGAAAAAAAATCCTTTAGAGCCAGCTGCTGTCTGTTAAGCAATCTCCTCTTTGTCTTTCTCCTGGCAGCTGCATCTCTAACATCCTTCTACCAGTATACCCACTGTCCGTCCTCTGGACATGTCCAAACCATCTCTGTCTGTTATGATCCAGCGTGGTGTGGGAGGGGGTGAGTCCAGTAGTGCAGACGGACACTCAGAGACACGAGGTAAAAAGTCAAAAATACTTTAATAACTAAAACTCAAAAGCTCACTGGCTTAATACAAAAACTTCAACATGACTAGTTGTACTCACAAAAACCAAGGAGCTGCAAAGAACACGACACACCAGGTAGGAAGATGAATGGCCCGACAAAGACATGCACACAAATGCAAACTTATATACACAGCCTAATTACCTAAATCATAAACACCTGAGAACACGAGACAACATGCAAGACAAGGTGATGGGCGAAAGGAGACGACCACCAGAGGGAGCCACATCCTTACACTATCTGGTTTCTCTAACTTTATCTCCCAGTTGTTCAACCTGTGTTGTACCTCTGATGATTTCATTCCCAATCTTATTAATCTTTTTCACTCTTAAGGAGAACCTAAACATCTTGATTTCTGCCACTTCCAGTTCTTTCTCCTGTCTTTTTTTTTCAGTGCACCCAGTGCCACTGTCTCCAGACCATACAACATAGCTGGTCTCACAATGGTCTTTTGAACTTTACCTTTGACCTTTACTGACACCCTTTTGTCACAAATCACAAATTATAACTATTGGTGTTTTTTTTTTTTTTTCCCCAGGACCCACCCACTTCAAACATCAAACTGCCCCACTCTTCAGCTGGCTCTCTGGAGCTCTTCTTGCCCAGGGGCTTGGAGGAGGCTCTGGATCTTCTGATGCTGCTGAACAGAGCTCTGCAGAACGCCCTGAACTCACGGACAAACAAATATTGAGAGGCGGACGGTACAGAAGTGGTGACAACATGATGAAATGGAAACCCAAATGGATACTTTACATCCTGCATTTACGGCCTTTCAGTACTTTGAAGGTTTCTGCTGGAAGTTCTGAACCTGAATTTTATTCATTCAGCTGCTTAACATTTGTGATGTGTAAATATCTTTTTAGACAATGACACAGACTGTTTACAAAATGCTTTATAGTTATTAAAAAAAGAAGAAAACCTGTATTTTCTTTTTAGATTCACTTGATGTTTGAAATTTTAAAGAGTCGTTCCAGAAAGTCTGATGCTAATTCTAAAGTCACTCTCAGCCTGTAGACGATGTGGTTCACTTCATTATTAGATGTGCAGATAACGGTTTGCAGTTGTGTAATTGTTTGTGTTTTCTCATGGTTAACTAACATATTTAAACATTTAAATCAAATGATGAATAAAGTTTCTGAACGTTTGAATTAAATATCTATCAATACACGTTTTGCCTTAAAAAAACTTTATTTACATTTCAAAGCTTATTCTCAGTTCACATTAATTGCTCAAAACCCACACTTTGTTGACATTTCAAGCAGGGTGGGAGTCAACGCTCTTCAAAATGAGGCAATCAAATGAACCAAGAACCAAAGCAAGAATAAATGCCAAGACGAGCAGTCTCTTTTTTTCTCAGTAATAACTACAAACACTCATTCGTACAACAACAACAAAATCATTAAAAGCATTATAAAATATGCAAAGCTAAATAATACTTTACATGGCTGTGTAGGAAATCCAATGTCAAGTTTAGCACCTAATTAAGAGTACATTGAATTGAACCTTTCTGTCTGTACCACAGCATTTCAGCTCTGTTTAAAAGCACAATACATTCTGTACAACACACCTTCAGTTGGTCACATGAATCTGAAAACATTAAATTGTCTCTAAAACAAACAGAAATTAAATATGAAAGATTTAATTGTGTATTTTGTGAATTGACTCTCCTGCTCCGGTAAACAGCCTGTCATAGTCTTGGAATGAAATACTGGCTTGCCAGTTTCCTCATAGTACTGTATTGTGAAAAGTATGTGTCATCACAAAACCTACTGCTCTAGTTTCTTGGTAGCCAGGTTTGGTATTTGTTTCTTCAGTAACAAAGCATGAGAAAAAAATACTTAAAATCTTGAACAGACCCTGGATCTTGATCTGAGTATCTGTTGCTTCCAATGTTCAAATTACATTTTTTTATAATTTTATTTTTTGGTGGAGAAATACAAAAAAAGGTACTTTAGATATTTGCTTTGTTTTGCTAAATGTATTTTTGGATATAGGAGTAAGTCTAGAAATTGAGGTTCTTGAGCAGAAGATTTGTTAAATAGGTTGTTGACAGTAACTTTAAATGTTAATTTTTAAAATGTGCAAAACACAAAAATACTGAATATCCCATTAACTGGCTTCAAAAAATACCATCAACACTTCTTTAAATTGCTTTCAGGCATGACCTCTGTGCACACACGTGTCTATCTGTTATCTGCCAGCCTTTGAATTCTTCGCACATCGATCTGTGCACACACGTGTCTATCTGTTATCTGCCAGCCTTTGAATTCTTCGCACATCGATTGTGTGGGTGGTTCCATTTAGAATTTGGTCTCTGAAAACCTGAATGGGAAGAAATAACAACAGATGTCTTATTTTCTTTATGTAGATTGTAATCAAAGCTAGCTGAAAAAGGACAGAGCTTTGATTTGAATGCATTTAGTTTTACATACCTGTTTAATAAGCTCAATGAGAGTTCCATTGCTGACCTCTCCAAAAGATCTTACTCTTATCTGGAGGTGTGCCAGATATTCCAAGCCTGCATGGGTTAAAAAACAATACATTTGGTATTAAAAAAGTGTAAACAAAAAAAGAGATTTGATGAATTATGACAACTGTGTTTTCAAAACATTTTTAAACTAGAGCAATTACAAAATACAGTATACTGTAGATTATTTCAAAAGAGCTAGATTTTACCCATTGTCTAAACAAAACAAATAGACAACAAAGTTCATGCTCAATCATCCAGGTATCAAATCCAATAATTCTCAGTCAGGTCATCTGGAAAGTTTGAATGAATTTTTTTTTTACCTTTAGATGATGTAGTTTCTAGAATGGAGACAGTTGTTGTTGGGACTGCAGTTGTAGTAGTTGTTGTTAGGACTGCAGTTGTAGTAGTTGTTGTTGGGGCTGCAGTTGAAGTAGTTGTTGTTGGGGCTACAGTTGTAGTGGTTGTTGTTGGGACTGCAGTTGTAGTAGTTGTTGTTGGTGCTGCAGTTGTAGTAGTTGTTGTTAGGACTGCAGTTGTAGTAGTTGTTGTTGGGACTGCAGGTGTAGTAGTTGTTGGGAATTCAGTCGTAGTAGTTGTTGTTGGGACTGCAGTTGTATTAGTTGTTATTGGGAATTCAGTT
>JBBPBX010078891.1:0-14199 GCA_038048925.1 Garcialebias charrua
AGGGATGGTCCAAAAACCAGAGGCGACGTCGAGAGTCGAGAAGTACTTACCATTGGTGACCTTGGGCAGTTCCTGTTGGAGTTGCGTCATAGGCCATCTGGATAAGGGAACTTGTTTGTTTAGCTTTCTGTAGTCTATAGTGAGTCTCCACTTACCATTAGGTTTTAACACCGGCCATAAAGGCGCAGAGTAAGTGCTGTTACAGTATCGGATGATACCTTTTTCTAACAGGTCATTAATGATTTCTCTGATAGGTTGATGTGCTGCCAGAGGAATCTTGTACTGTCTGACAAATGCAGGGGGAGCATTAGGCGGGGTTGGGATGCTCACTGTGTGGAGCGTGGTCAACCCACAATCCATCGAGTCAGTCGAGAATGATTTCTCATATTTTAGAAGAACTTTGCGAAGTTTGTCCCTTTCTTCATCAGTTTTCAGGGCGTCGGCTTGGGCGACCACCTGGTCAATCTGTGAAGCAACTGAGAGGGGTTCTTGTTCTTTGGGGAGCTCCAGTGAGTCCCCTTCAGTGTCGTAAAACCTGTCAACAGGTAGTGCACTGTAAGTTTGGGGGCATAGACTGACTCCTTTGTTGAAACCGAACCGGTTGACTGTGTCATGGTCGGAATCATTGGGGGAGAAGAGAGCTATGGCCTGTGTTGGTTTCGTGAACAAGACTTGCCCCGTGTGTTGATTTGGGATCAAGTTTTCTGGGAGTCCTCCCAGAAATGGAATGCTTAGCTCAAAATCATGAAAATCAGTAGAGATCAACCATCCTAGCTGTGTGTTTTTTGGGATCAGTACCTCTTCTGTGCTTGTGTTGCACACAGCAACAGTCGTGGTTCTGCAGTCGAGGGTCACTTGGAATGTGGCCTCCATGGACAGTCCTAAGTTGAAAAACATAGGAGATGGTTGAAAGTATGCCAGTTTTGTGCTAATAGCTTGTCCTTTCATGATGTGACACATCACCGGCTTGTTCATAACCTGAGGTGGTACCGCAGTGTTATGGCTGTTAGCAATCTGACAGACCTCTGGAATGGTCTGTCCAGCCTTAAGGTTCTCTGTTGTTAGCACAGGAGAGTCCTTTGTGGCTGTGTCTAGTGACCACAGTACATTGTTGTTGATGTCCACTCGGACACCTAACCTTACCAAAATGTCGGAGCCTATGTAGGTTGCATGTGGTAAGTTCGGGACCACGAGGAACGGGTGATCCAGTTCTCGTTGGTTCCAGATTAGTTTAAGGTCAATGATCCCTATTGCGGTCATTACCTGTTTGTCGTTGGGGTCTAACGAAAAGCGGAAAGCCTTTTTGTTCATATCTAGACCCAACTGTTTCTCAACCAAGGTTCCATAGAAAGCTTGGCTGATCGCTGATTTCTCCGTCCAAGGAGACAAAACAGCATCATCGGTGTGGGATCCTTGGATCTCAACACCTTTGACTACCTGCGGTAGGTAGTGTTCAGTGAGTGCTGACTGTTTCAGCTCGCAGAGGAGGCTCTCTTGTTGGGCCTTTTCTGCCTCACCTGTTGCTGAAGGTTCACTTACCGGGATTGTGCTCTCGTTGGAGGACCCCTTTGTGCCTTCCGCGGTACCTGCTGTTAAACAGTCAGTGTCACCATGTGTAGGCATATCGATCGGCAGTGGTTGGCTCACTCTGGTCCACATTGTTTGATCGCCATAATCTATAATCGCGTCAAAGCGGTTTATAAAGTCTTGGCCAACCAAAAATGGGAATGAGTCAACGGTGGACACGTGTACCGGGTGGTATAGCGTCATTTCACCAATCTGCATATGAACCATGGCTATAGCTGTAAGGGTTGTACTCGTCTCTGAGAGTCCCTGTAGTACTACAGCACATTCTTTGAGGGGTATTTCCCTGTCAACCCCGCTAGCGGCTATCCTTAGCTCCTTCAACAGTGTGGGAGACATAATGGTTATGTCAGCCCCACCATCCAGGAGGGCCTCTTCTGTGAGGACCCCTTCTAAAGTGATTGACAGGTAAGCCTTCTTAGCGGGCCCCTTCCTGATAATGTTACACAGGAACCTATCAGGTTTTTTCCGACGTTTGTTACGTCTACCACTGTCTGTGTGAATTTCATTCACCTGTACTGGTAGTGCAGTCACACATGGGTCTGAGTGATCGGTCTGTGACGAGTCATTGTCTTTGGTGAGTGCGCTTTCCCCCCCTTTTTCTGATGAGGGGCTCTCGGACTCTGTAACAATGATGTCATGGTTACAGTCAACATCTTGTTGACTGTCTATACCCTGATTGTCAGCATCCTGACCATCAGTATCTTGGTGACTGTCAGCAATCGTGGCATTGCTGTTATTTGTGTGTTCTGAGTCACTATCAATGATAGTGCTACACATCACACCAGGTTTGTTTTCCTTGTTTGTTTTTTTCAAACTTTCTAACAACCGACGTATGTTCTCCATCTCTTCTGAAGACAGAGGTTTAGGGCCTTTTTTCTGGAACTTCTGTGGGTTTTTCCTCGCCCCAGACTGTTCAGTTTGAGGTGCAGGAGCTGGCGCATTGCTCGGGGGTCCTCTCTGGGACCACCCTCTTTCATATGAGTCTCCTTGGGACCCATATTTCTTTTTCTTTTGGAAAGCCCTCCTTTTTTGATGGGGCTCTTCCTCTTGATGCGGCCTGTACCACTTAGGGTCTCTGGACCCCTTTTGGTCTTTGTTCCAGCGGACACCTTCATTTTGCGGTCTGTCAGGTTGGAAATTTTGCTTATTCTCGGCTTCCTTAAAAGAGTGAGCTGGCGCTCTTGCTCCTTCAAGGTCTAGCGTTTGGTATTTGACCTTTTCACCAGGACACACTTCAAAGGGTGTTTTGTTTGGTGTGCGACCTGTAAAAACATCTATCGCGCACTCTCTTATGTCTTCGATGGACCTCCGTTTATAGTTTGCGCTGACATGTACTTTCTCTCTTATGTCAGGGCAGAGGTTTTGGCTGAAAATATACTTAAACCCTACCTCCTCCTCCATTTCAGGTTCGCATCTGTCCCCGAAATAGGCACGGAATATTCGGTCATAATATGACCTTGGGTGTTCATTCCTACCTTGCTTGATGTTAGCTGCTGTTATGATGCCATCGGGCCCCGTGCAAGGAGAAAACTCCCTTATCAGCGCAGCACAGAGAAGACTGTAGTCTTTCATCACTGCTTCTCGTTGACGCTTCATAAAAGCATGCACCGTCCTGTCCGATGTTAACCTTAACAGACAGATTCTATCATCATCTGTAGCTTCTGGGAAGCGTTGAAGCTGGAAATCAAGGTCCTCGAGATAGATCTTGGTTTCGTGTGAGCCCATTGGGCCAGGGGCGAAGGTTTGAATGCTTTTCGCCATATTCCGTAGTTCAGCCATTGATAGAGGTATTTGTGGGTTATTATCAGATCCACCCACCGGCGCATCCGGTGGGATTGTCGGTTTTAGAGGCCCTAAGGGACGGCGCGGTGGTGTTGGAGGGAGTAGTGCATCTGGCATGGGCGGGGGCGGTGGAGGAGGGAGTAGGTCATCAGGTATGGGAGGGGGCAGCGGAGGCGGTGAGTTCTCAAGGTGTTTACTCATGAGACCCAAACATTTTCTCTCTTCTTCAAAGAGTTTGTTCATTGCTGATGCACGCTCTATTTTACAACTATTCAGTTGGACTTTTAACCCATCATTTTCACGTTGTAACATCATGTGCTGTTCTTGTGATTTTCTATAATCTTCTTGCAGCCTTGTGTACCGTAGTGATAATGATTCCAGGGTGTCCGTGCATTTTTCCAGCGCGTCTCGTGCCTCCCCACAATCCGCCTGAAGCGACTTGTATTGATGGTAATACGTATCCTTCTCCACCACACATTTTTCCAAATCATCTTGTGATTGGTCAAAATCCCTTTTTAACACTCTGCATTCTTCGTAGAGACTACGCGTTTGTTCAGCGCTGCCAATACTCGACTGTGTTAAACTCTTTACCTCCTGCTGTAAAGTGGCAACCTCCCTTTGTGCTGTTAAACATGATGTAGAGACAGCCCGGCGTACAGCAGTTTCAAAGTCTAGCTTGGCCTTTAACAGAAGGCTTAATTTAGCCAAACGTTTATCTCTGTCTGCTTTCTTTTCAGCCGTTGTGGTTCCAGCTGTTACAGTTTTTAATGCACTGTCCACATCTGCTTCCTCCATCAACTGTGTCTCTTCATGGTAGTTTGTGATGGGCCCTGTGAGTGAAAATAAGGCACATTCGATCCAATCTGCTTTGGTCGGGTCGTGGCCTTGAGGTGGCACAGGCTGCCCTGTATCAGTGGTGTCAGGGGTCTCACCCTCTGTGCCTGCCATCTTTTATCTGGATTTTCAGTGAAAATCAAAATAAAAGATGTTCTGTATTCGTTATTCTAAACTTTTCACTATTTGAAATAAACAGGAAAGTTTAAATGTGCACAGGACAACTGTGGAAGATGATGTGTCAGAGAAAGGAAGAGAAAGGAAAAATTTTTCAGTTATCTGGAGTGAAAACTGTACTTTTGTTTGTTATTTTAAATTCTTTGTATTTAAAATAAGCAAAAATGTTTGTCCGTACCTCTGTTATTCTAAATATTTTATTTAAAATAAACAGGAGCTATTGTTTGTGTACAGAACAAAATTAAAAGCTGGTAACTCACCATAAAATGCTGACTTTTTATGATGTTTTTTGTGAATGTGACTGTTCGTCACTGAAAGTGCACCAGGAAATGACGACACAAATAGGCGGGTCGACGCAGCGCGTCACCAGCTCTGCTGTGCTGAGCGAGGCGGAGCTCGCTACACAGATACGTGACGTCAACCAATCAATCACAGTGCTTGTAGTCCTTTTCCCAAGCAACCATGGTAAATGTAGTTTTCTAACCTTCGACCAATGAAGTACCGGAAATGACGACAAAGTGGGTTGGTCGCAACGGCGTGCGTTCCCACTACAGCGAATCAGCGTTCGCTACGAGTGATTGACAGCTCCCAGCTCTCGTTTCATCCAATCACAGCTCATAAACAAACGTGTACTTGGACACGTAGCTCTAACGTTAGCTCAACACAGCGGACCACAACTTATAGACTCTTAAAACAACTCAAACGCTACAAATTAACTTTCCAAAATTCTGAAACATGCGGCGAACACACCTAGACAGGCCAACGTAGTTACGCTCAGTAACACAGCACTGCAGCTGTTGAACAAACACGGACTCTCTCGGAGCGCGTCAAGGTCGGTTCCGTCCACTTTAAGGGAGCAGAACTCGGGTTTCAGAACCACTATCCGA
Organism: Garcialebias charrua; assembly: GCA_038048925.1. Taxonomy (NCBI): domain Eukaryota; kingdom Metazoa; phylum Chordata; class Actinopteri; order Cyprinodontiformes; family Rivulidae; genus Garcialebias; species Garcialebias charrua. The sequence continues at coordinate 5,268 of JBBPBX010078891.1, forward strand.
CACCGTTCTAACAGTTATATGCTTCTTTGACCTGCTCTAAAATGTAAAATACCACAACAGCAATCTTGTAGATGTTAAATTAGCTTTCAGGCTTCTGACTCGGCGGTCAAACAAAGCTTTGTACAGGAGTCTGCGTGAACTGGACCGAACCAGGACCAGAACCACCACAGACCACGGCTGACAAAACTTCACCTGAATGCTTCCAACAGCGTCTAACAGAGTTGAAACAATAATAATCTCACAGCTTCAAATGATAAAAACATGCAGAATCTGCCTGCTTTGAACACTTCCAGCCAAAATCATTATCCTCAGAGTTTAAAACTTGGATCCACTTATGCAAACATGACGTTACAGTTCATGAGAAACCACAGAAATCAATAAACTTTCAGAACCACGTACGAAGGCCACCAGATGTAAGAATTATGAGGAGGTCAATATTAATACTGACCTCTTTATCTTAATTAATTTACTTATTCAGATTGAATAGTAAATGTTCACGGATTCTGTTCTTTTTCAGTTTACCCAATATTTCTGTGATCTTTATGATGGATAAATAAACAGAGCCATTAAGTGACAATGGACATTAACTTAGTTTGGTATGCCAGGCGACACTACCATTTATTTAAAATAAATCAACTAAATTAACACCATTACACTTGATTGACATGATTTCACTTTCTTTCAATTAATACGTCAGCACACTTAAATTCAACACAACAGACTTCAATATTGGATGTTAACATATTTAGTCTGTGGGCTCTTTAAACTTAAAATAGTTTCCAGCTTAGATAGAGAGGGAAAGATTTAGGAGGAGAAATTTATGGAGGAAGAAAAGTTAAGAGTCAGGGAGTTATCTTGATGTGTTTTAACCAGAAACATGGCAGTTCTCCGGCCGATTAAAGCTACACGTTGGTACCCTTGGCAAAGCATTTGACGACTTGTTACCTCGTGAAGATGGTCAGTCTCCCTCGGTCCAGTTTGGTCAGTTCGTTTACCATTCTCAGCGTCTCCAGACGTGCGCCTTGACTCGAACCGAAAGTAACGGCAGCTCCTGGTGGTGTTTCCAAGATAAGACGTTCCTTAAAGGAATGTCAATAAAAGAGAGCTTTTCACGGCTTGAAATAGATTTATAACAGGCATGTTATAAATCTTTTAACTGAATGACGTGGTCATTAGCGTGTGACTAGACGATCATCAGTTCTTTGGAGAAGACCATGGTTTGAGGCTTACTCCAGCAGACTTTTGGAAAACAGGAAGTCAGAGCTCTTTTAAGGCTAACTTGACCTAGAAAGACGTAGCTCTTTCTGATTCAGTCTGTTAAGCCAGGAGCCACTGAGAGGAGGCATAAGTTAGATTAAAAATGTCAGAAAGGATAAGAAAGTTAGTTTAAGACGCCAGTCTTATGATACAGCAGATTTAGAACTTTCTTAACTCATTACCAACACTGTTGTATGAATAAACAAACGTCATCAGAGCATAACATATGGGACCTATTAATGATAATAGCTTGATTATTAAATAGGACAAAAACAAAAGTCTTTGGGTGTCTAGATTGTCCTGAGCTCAAGCTAAAATGAATGAGATAAAGTGTTCCTTTTATCTTCACATGCAAGTTCGAGAGGAGAGGAGAAATCCTCCATGTACAACATTTTGAATTAAGCAGAGTATTTGATTTATCTGACATTAAAATGTACTGATGCTCTTACAAATAAAATTATTCATTTGATAACATTTGAATTAACAAAATTAAAAGAAGTCTCTGTGACCCGAGATTGCACCTTTGACACAGCAGTGAAACACAGTTTAACTCTCACAGAATAACACAGCTTAAAAGCACACATCATGAAAATGACAAAAGTTATTCTTTTGATCACATCAGCCTAAAATCAAAGATAGAAATAGTCTCTTTTGGTGACTATATTTATCAGATTACAGCTTAATGAATGATTTTGTAGTAAATGTCTTGCTTTACTGAGAGGTCAGTAAAGGTCATCACTGGACAGTTCAAAAACCTCAATTTGACCCTGGGTAGGTCCACTACAAGTGCATTGGAAGTATATGAAAAAGTGTACTAGTGGTTAAGTATACTGTAATAAACTAAAGTATGAACTAGAAGTATATAACAAGTGCATTTGGAGTATAAAGAAAAGTATACTAGTGTTATACTTTAAGTATACTTCAATAAACTAAAATATGAACTTGAAGTACACTGGAAGTCTAATTAAAAGTGTACTACTAGTATACTTTAAGTATACTTCAATAAACTAAAATATGAACTTGAAGTACACTATAAGTACATTGGAAGTCTAATAAAAAGTGTACTACTAGTATACTTTAAGTATACTTCAATAAACTAAAATATGAACTTGAAGTACACTATAAGTACATTGGAAGTCTAATAAAAAGTGTACTACTAGTATACTTTAAGTATACTTCAATAAACTAAAATATGAACTTGAAGTACACTATAAGTACATTGGAAGTCTAATAAAAAGTGTACTACTAGTATACTTTAAGTATACTTCAATAAACTAAAATATGAACTTGAAGTACACTATAAGTACATTGGAAGTCTAATAAAAAGTGTACTCCTAGTATACTTTAAGTATACTAAAATGGGCCAATTTAGTACAAAAAAAGTTTATTGTAAGTAAACTGCGAGTATACTTAAAAGTACACTTAGAGACATATACTTTATATACTTAAGTATACTTAACAACATATACTTAAAGTATACTTCTTTTTGGTAAGGGAAAGACAAAAACACAACCGTACACCTCATGCCATGCAGCTAAACACAGGTTTTTCATGTGTTCAGTGTTCAGAAGCATACGCTTAAGCTGTGTGTGATTAAATACACGCAACAACATTTTAGAACTGTTATTTTAGTACAAGTTTAGGCATTTACTTACTGAAGACGCGACTATCCGCCATTTTGAAATCTAAACTTGGGGAGGGGTGAGAGTTCACCACTAGAGGGGGCGTGAACACAGGACAACCCACAACCTCCTCCCCTGCTTGACTCTCTACACGCCCATTTTGAGAGAAATTTTGAAAATGGCCTGGGGGAGGAGTTACCGTCTCAACCTGGGTTTAGTCTGTCTTTAAATTACTTTGGTAGCTTTTGGACCCGCCCACTAATTAAAGAGATGAAGAACACACCGGGGGGTGCAGTGGAGTCTTCTGTTTGTCAAATGTGATGAGAAGATGTTGTAGAATGATTTTTGACCACTTCTGAACAACATTTGAACTTGTAAGACGTGATTGTTAACTTTTGTGTAAGAGATTTTTTCTTTGTTTTGTCCATTTTTTTATTTTTGTTGTTGCTGGAAATAAACTTCATATTTGGAAGTGCGTTCAAGAACCTGACCACCTGTTGCCACACACGATCTTTCTTGGAAAATGTTAGTTTGGAACTTAGAAGGCCGCAACACTATTAATTAATTTATTTGTACATTTGATTATTTATTTATGAAATTATTTGTTCATTTATTAAATATCTATGTGTTTGTTATTTGATTTTATTCAATATCTGTTTGTTTGTTTGTGTATTTGTTTATATTGTACAGTATTTATGTAATTATTTGCTTATTTATTAAATATTTATTTGTTCATTTATTTGATCAATTTATGTAGTTCATTTTATTTATTTATTTATTTATTTGTTTGTGTCTTATTTATTTATTTACTTATGTATTTGTTTATTTTGGAAGGTGTTTGGTTCAAAGTAGCAGATATAAATCTGACCTAAATCTGACGAGCATACTCTGCCTCCTCGTGATTCTACCTTTGATCTTAGTTCAGTCAGAGTCAGAGAGTCTTTGTCATTTGCACCGCATGTAGTACATGTGATGAAAACGAGATTATGTACACAGGGTCCCAGTTACATCCAACAACAAATGCAAGAGAAAAACAATAATAACATCTAGGATTAACTAAGAGAGACATCAGCTAGTAATACACTAAGCCCTAATGTAGTAGAAAAACATCATTATAAACAGCAGCACGAACATGAGTCATTATGAGCAGATGGTCACAGATGAACACAGCAACAAGAAACAGATCAGTATCAACATGATGTGACATTTTGCAGTGTTTATTCTTATTATTTATTTATTCATGAGTCTGACAGCCTCAGGGTAGAAGCTGTTCCTCAGTCTAGTGGTTCTACATTTGATGCTCCTCAACCTCCGTCCCGAGGGGAGTGGTGCAAAGAGTGAATGTGCTGGGTGAATGTTGATACTGTTATTGATTTTACTTGTTTTATTACTTGTTTTATTGCCATTTAATTCTGTTGCACTTTTTAGCACTTTGAGATTTTCATTAATGAAAAGTGCGTTATAAATTAAATTCATTATTATTATTACCTTTGACCTGCAGTTTGTTACTCAAACCTCAGACAGAGATTAAACTTTGTGTGTAAATTAATGTACTGTTATTAAAATGTTTTAAACATTTGATTATCTAATTTGCTCTGAAAACTCTTCATAAAGTGCAGCAGCAGCAGCAGCAGCAGCAGCAGCAGCAGCAGCAGCATAGCAACAGCAACAACAACAACAACAGTTTGTTTTATTGCTTTATGATGCCGAACTGAACCAGCTCCGATCATTAAACTTGATCAACGTTTATAATTAAAACTAAAATTATTAAAGACTTAATAAAGGTCAACCTGCATTCACTTTTAATTGCACACCTGCCAACAAGGTGACCAGACCTCTCTAAGCATTGCCCCTACATTTAAATTAGGGGTCATTTGTCTCAAGTTGTCTGAAGGTGGGCCCACCTAGTTAATATTTAATTTATATGTTAACTTTTAACTTTAACATCAACATATCCAGATGCAAGAAGAGGGTCACCTGCATCATGAAGGACCCCGCTCACCCAGCACACTCACTTTTTGCCCTGCTCCCCTCAGGAAGGAGGTTGAGGTGCATTAAGTGTAGAACCACTAGACTGAGGAACAGCTTCTACCCTGAGGCTGTTAGAATCATGAATAAATCACCAGAATAATCACACACCATGTTGCTGCTGATCTGTTTCATGTTGCTGATCTGTTTCATGTTGCTGCTGATCTGTTTCATGTTGCTGTTGATCTGTTTCATGTTGCTGCTGATCTGTTTCATGTTGCTGTTGATCTGTTTCATGTTGCTGTTGATCTGTTTCATGTTGCTGTTGATCTGTTTCATGTTGCTGTTGATCTGTTTCATGTTGCTGTTGATCTGTTTCATGTTGCTGTTGATCTGTTTCATGTTGCTGTTGATCTGTTTCATGTTGCTGTTGATCTGTTTCATGTTGCTGTTGATCTGTTTCATGTTGCTGTTGATCTGTTTCATGTTGCTGTTGATCTGTTTCATGTTGCTGTTGATCTGTTTCATGTTGCTGTTGATCTGTTTCATGTTGCTGTTGATCTGTTTCATGTTGCTGTTGATCTGTTTCATGTTGCTGTTGATCTGTTTCATGTTGCTGTTGATCTGTTTCATGTTGCTGTTGATCTGTTTCATGTTGCTGTTGATCTGTTTCATGTTGCTGTTGATCTGTTTCATGTTGCTGTTGATCTGTTTCATGTTGCTGTTGATCTGTTTCATGTTGCTGTTGATCTGTTTCATGTTGCTGTTGATCTGTTTCATGTTGCTGTTGATCTGTTTCATGTTGCTGTTGATCTGTTTCATGTTGCTGTTGATCTGTTTCATGTTGCTGTTGATCTGTTTCATGTTGCTGTTGATCTGTTTCATGTTGCTGTTGATCTGTTTCATGTTGCTGTTGATCTGTTTCATGTTGCTGTTGATCTGTTTCATGTTGCTGTTGATCTGTTTCATGTTGCTGTTGATCTGTTTCATGTTGCTGTTGATCTGTTTCATGTTGCTGTTGATCTGTTTCATGTTGCTGTTGATCTGTTTCATGTTGCTGTTGATCTGTTTCATGTTGCTGTTGATCTGTTTCATGTTGCTGTTGATCTGTTTCATGTTGCTGTTGATCTGTTTCATGTTGCTGTTGATCTGTTTCATGTTGCTGTTGATCTGTTTCATGTTGCTGTTGATCTGTTTCATGTTGCTGTTGATCTGTTTCATGTTGCTGTTGATCTGTTTCATGTTGCTGTTGATCTGTTTCATGTTGCTGTTGATCTGTTTCATGTTGCTGTTGATCTGTTTCATGTTGCTGTTGATCTGTTTCATGTTGCTGTTGATCTGTTTCATGTTGCTGTTGATCTGTTTCATGTTGCTGTTGATCTGTTTCATGTTGCTGTTGATCTGTTTCATGTTGCTGTTGATCTGTTTCATGTTGCTGCTGATCTGTTTCATGTTGCTGCTGATCTGTTTCATGTTGCTGCTGATCTGTTTCATGTTGCTGCTGATCTGTTTCATGTTGCTGCTGATCTGTTTCATGTTGCTGTGTTCTTTCATACTCATCTGCTCACACAGGCTCATGTTTGTGCTGCTGTTTGGCATATTGCTTTTATGCTACTAGTTCTTAGTGTATTTTATTTGATTTTTTTCTTACTTTATATCGTAGATCTTGTTTTTTTTTAAATTATTACATTTTAATACTTTTGCTGGATGTAACTGGGACCATGTATACACAATTTTGTTCCACCACATGTACCACATGTGGTGCGAATAACATCCATCCATCTCATCCATCCATCTTCTTCCGCTTATCCGGGGTCGGGTCGCGGGGGTAGCAGCCTAAGTAGGGAGGCCCAGACTTCCCTCTCCCCAGCCACTTGGAGCAGCTCCTCTGGGGGAATCCCAAGGCGTTCCCAGGCCAGCCGAGAAACATAGTCCCTCCAGCGTATCCTGGGTCTTCCTCTGGGTCTCCTCCCGGTGGGACATGCCCGGAACACCTCACCAGGGAGGCGTCCAGGAGGCATCCTAACCAGATGCCCGAGCCACCTCAACTGGCTCCTCTCGATGTGTTGCGAATAACAAATAAAGAAAATTGAATCCTTGAATAAGATGGAGCTAGGTTGTTGAGAGCTTTGTAGGTTAGACGTAAGATTTTGAATTACATTTTGGATTTGACAGGGAGCCAGTGGAGAGAAACTGATCTCTCCCAGTAACTCCAGACTCAGCAGCATTTTGGATCAACTGAAGACTTTTTAAAGAACTATTTGGACACCCAGATAACAAACCATTGCATTAGTCCAGCCTAGACGTGACAAATGCATGAACCAGTTTTTCTGCATCATTTTTAGATGTTTCTAATTTTAGTGATATTACGCAGGTGGAAGAAGGAGGTTCTAGTAACGTTTTTAATTTGGGGGATAAAAAGACATGTCCTGATCAAAAATAATGCCAAGATTTTTCAGAGTCAGAGTCAGATAGTCTTTATTGTCATTTGCACCGCATGTTTATGTACACAGGGTCCCAGTTACATCCAACAATAAAATGCAAGAGAAAAACAGTAATAACATGTAGGATATGAACTAAGAAAAACATCCCACTAGAAATACACTAAGCCCTAGAATAATAGAAAAACGTCATTACAAACAGCAGCACGAACATGAGTCTTTATGAGCAGATGGTCACAGATGAACACAGCAACAAGAAAACAGATCAGCATCAGCATGATGTGATATTTTGCAGTGATTATTCTTATTATTTATTTATTCATGAGTCTAACAGCCTCAGGGTAGAAGCTGTTCCTCAGTCTAGTGGTTCTACATTTGATGCTCCTCAACCTCCGTCCTGAGGGGAGTGGGGCAAAGAGTGAGTGTGCTGGGTGAGTGAGGTCTTTCATGATGCAGGTGGCTCTTTTCCTGCATCTGGAGGTGTAAATGTCTGTGATGGTGGGGAGACTGACTCAACATCTTCTGTGCAGCCTTCACCACTCTCTGCAAAGCTTTTCTCTGCAACTGTGCAGCCTCCATGCCATACGTTGATGCTGGAGCACAGGATGCTCTCCACTCTACACCTGTATGAGGAGACGACTCGTGGTTTTAGTGCACAGGAGGAAGACGAAGATGGTCTTCAATGACTCTTCCTGGTATACTGTATCAGTATTTTATGTTTTAATCAGCCGTATTACTGTTCTGAAAAAAATTACTTTGTGTATATTTGCGTATGTTACAAGTACAGATTTAATTAAAAGTTAAAACAAATAGCACATGTCACAACTACTGAGCAGCACGGTGGCACAACTGGTAGAGCTGCTTCCTCTCAGCGAGCAGGTCCTCGGTTCAAATCCCGGTCCGGGGGCCTTTCTGAGTGGAGTTTACATGTTCTCTCCGTGCATGCGTGGGTTTCCTCCGGGTACTCCGGTTTCCTCCCACAGTCCAAAAACATGCTTGTTAGACTGATTGGTGACTCTAAATTGACCCTGGGTGTGAGTGGGACAGGTCCCTCTTGTAAATGAGTCCCCGTGGCTCAACGAGGCTAGCCTGTATAAATAAAGGTTGAATGAACAACGTGGAAACACGCGGTTTATACACTTTTTTTTAAGTTAGTGAGTGAGACTGATATTCAGTACGCTCAATAGTCTGGAAATTACGGTACGATATTGATGTTTCAAACAAAACCCAGAATCGCCTCGTTAGAACACGTAACGGTAATGAAGACAGGTCAGCTTAACATAGTTGTAAACATTAAACAAGAGGAGACAGAGACAAATCTGTTGGAATCCTGGCAAAAACCAATGCAGATTTGTTCCTGGCAAAAACCAATGCAGATTTGTTCCTGTCTTTGATTTTATACATCTACCTTATAATGTTTTTCTAGTTTTTTGATACTTTGTTTAAAAAAAATATATATATATTTTGTTTTTTTTCCTTCTCTTTTTTTGTTTTTTATATTGTTTATTGTTGGTTTGTTTATTGTTTAAGGAAATTCTACCATTGCTGTTCATTGTTCTTTAGTTTTAGCAGGTCGCTTTCGTAAATGAGCCCATGAGGTTCAAAAGATTTACCTGACTAAATAAAGGTTGAATGAATGAAAAA
>JBBPBX010078892.1:0-16518 GCA_038048925.1 Garcialebias charrua
GTTGCTCCTCGTACTTTTTGTTCCTTGCGCCTTTTTTGTTACTTTCGCTATTTTTTCACCGAGCCTTGTTGGACATTTCTACCTTTCTGGAACACAGAGTGCGACAGGCGCAAGCCTGTGTACAGCACCTGTGCGAAAGGACACGGACATTTCTACCTTTCTACCTTTCTGGAACACAGAGTGCGACAGGCGCAAGCCTGTGTACAGCACCTGTGTGAACGGACGCGAACATTTCTACCTTTCTTTGAACCTTTCTACCTTTCTGGAACACAGAGTGCGACAGGCGCAAGCCTGTGTACAGCACCTGTGTGAACGGACGCGGACATTTCTACCTTTCTTTGAACCTTTCTACCTTTCTTGAATGCAGAGTGCGACAGGCGCAAGCCTGTGTACAGCACCTGTGTGAACGGACGCAGACATTTCTACCTTTCTTTGAACCTTTCTGCCTTTCTTGAACGCAGAGTGCGACAGGCGTGAGCCTGTGTACAGCACCTGTGTGAACGGACGCGGGCATTTTTACCTTTCTTTGAACCTTTCTTGAACGCAGAGTGCGACATGCGTTGTGGATCTGTAAACATTCATGACCTGCATTTGTATATAAAGGTTTTGTTTCTTGCATTAAGATAGCACATTCTAAATCTGGACAATTTGTGTGGAAAACACGTCCAAAAGTAATAACAATATTTTCACGATCAATTTGTGAAATTTTACAAGCTGTGCTTAATGCAAGTTTTGCTTTACCCTTATTAGATTGCGCGAAAAAAGCAAAAGGCAGTAGTATTGGTACTCTCACTTGTGAGACGAGGTTCAAATCCTTGTGCTGCCTTGTTCATTGTGCTAACAATATTAATTGAAACCCTTTTTGTTTGAATTGTCTCATTAAATCTTTACACATGAACAGTATTAAAATTTGTCACTTCTACAAATTTAAATATAATTTAATTTTAAAAATGTCACTTCATGTAATAAAACTGAAGGCCTCATGGCTATAAATTTAGTACAGTATTTAAATGTTAAGTAAAAATCTTAACTCTCACAAATCTGTCCCACTGTGTCCTCCCAAATTGCTAATCTGTGCCTTCACCTTTAGTATTTTGTTTATTTGACATATGTTTCAGTTTGTTATTATGGGATCCATCAAGTAGATCCATCCCATCTGAGTCATAGCTTAAAGCACAATAGCAATGTGTGTATATAAATTGAAGCTGGAAGAGTTACCTAGTAGGGGTTGAACGAGTACATAATTTTTAACCTCGACATTAACATAAAAAAACTCGAACGACGCTCGAGTAGCCGATTGTTGTACATTCACCTTATTACTTAATTAGGCAGATATTCTGAATTGAATCATTAGACGAAGTGGTATCGTTTCATTCACTTTATTGAACCATCTTCATCCACCACCTGCCACCGCTCTTCCAGAACGAACACCTTCTTAACTCCGCCCCCACACACGTCATCACGTAAACTCTGTCAGCATCCCAATACATGACATCCCCCTTTTCCTTAGATTTTCAATTTCCCCCTCCATACATTTAAACATCAGTTTTTTTCTTTTCCATCATCTTCACGCCTTCAGGCTTGCCAATACATTTCCTTAGTCACAGAACAACATAAAACAATTTACATTTCTTTCTTAGAACCCTGACCAACCATTTCCCTTTTTTTTTAAATTATACAAAGTCACGAAACCTCTCTGGAGTCTTTCTGAGTCTCTGAGGCCTAAATGTCTTTCCCATTTCTAAGTCTTGAGTGCCCTCTTGTGGTGTTGCACTGTAAGTGTTTTCTTCTTTTTCTTCCTCAAAGTCTTTATTTTCAGAAAACAGTTTTTGTTCACCAACTTTTTCCTCAGTTTCATATTTTCTCACATGTGTGGTGTTTCGGTGATACCGAGCTCCTGTTGGTGATTCAACCACAACTTGGTTTCCTGTTTTGCTCACGACTTTGTGTGGTATTGCATTAAATGGTGTTGTTAGTTTGTCAACTTTTTCCTGTTGAACCAACACTGTGTCTCCCAGTTCTACTTTTGAATGTTGAGCTCCTCTTCGGATGTCAGCATAACTTTTCGCTTTTCCTTTTTGTTCTGCGTCTCTGTCACGTACATCCAACGCAGCTGTGTTTGTTTCACTCATGTCCGGTAGTTTTCCTCTCATTTTTCTGTTGAATAACAGTTCTGCAGGACTTTTGCCTGTGGTTGCATGTTCAATGCTTCGATAAGCTGTCACATATTTTCTTAGTTCTCGTTTCCAGTCCAGTCCTTCAGCTTGTGCAATTCTGATCCTCTTCATCAGTGATGCGTTCTGACGTTCAACTTCACCGTTGGCTTGAGCCCATTTTGGTGTTGTCCTCACATGTTTGATTCCATTATTTTCACAGTATTCTTTGAATAATTCAGATTTGAACTGTGGACCATTGTCAGATCTAATGGAAACTGGTAGACCATGTCTACTAAACATACAGTCAATAGAGTCAATGACTTTCTCAGCAGTCGTAGATGTCAACACCTCATATTCATAGTAACGGCTGTAATAGTCTATTAGCACAAGAATGGAGTGATTTGAAGATAATGGTCCCAGTAAATCTACTGCCACATCTTGCCACGGTCCATCTGGTAAAATTGTGCTTCTCACCGGTTCTGGTGGATCAGGTCTGGCTACTATTTGACAACCATGACATGCTTTGCAATATTTTTCTGTTGCTTTGTCCATGCCAGGCCACCATACTTTTGTCCTGAGCCGTTGTTTTGTCCCAACAATTCCTAAATGTCCTTCATGTGCCAACATGATTGCTTTAGCTCTGAGCTTTTCTGGCATCACAATGCGTGTTCCTCTTAAAACTATGTATCCCACCACACACAGTTCATTAGCAATGGGTGCATATGCTTTGCATTTTTCAAAATGTCCATTTTCAACTGCTTTTCGCACCTCTGTTAATTCTGAATCTGTAGCAGATGCCTCCTCCACCTGTCTCACATACTCCTCAGACTCATGAATGTGTGTGTCTTGTGTTATCTTATCTGATAACAGTCTTGATAATGAGTCAGCAGTATTTAGTTTCCCATTAACACCTGCAGCATTTCCATCTGCAGCATTTCCTGTTGCTACAGCTCTCACTCTTTCTTTTGTGAGTTTGCTTTGTTTGGTGTTTAATTTTCCTATCCCTTTAAATGCATCTGGGTACTGTTCTTGCAGAATGTTTTTTGATTCTGAGACCGTTGCTACATTTTCTCCTATTTTTAACACTCCAAGCTTTACAGCAGTCTTTTTACCCAGGAGTGGTTCACCATTGCCTCTTATGACAATAAACTCTGTTTCTTCTCTCCTGTTGCCAATTTTCACTTCACACCTGAATGCACCTTTAATGTTTAAAGCTTGTGTTGAAGAATAAGCATACAGCTTTCTCTGCTCTTTAGGTACATATGAATAACATTTTATCTTTTCAGCTTTAAGTTTTTCCCATATATTTTCTCCCATTATATTGCTTGTAGCACCAGAGTCAATCAACATTTTTAGCTCGACTCCCCCCACAGAAAATAACAGTTTATCAGGTACATTGTCCTCCTTCACAATAAAAGCATATTCATCCATCATATTCACATTTTGGTTCTTTTGCCTTTTTGTGCGGCACATTTTTGAAAAGTGGTCCTTACCAGTACATTTGTGACATGTTTGTCCTCGTGCTGGGCATTTTGGATCTTTTCCCATGTGATCTGTGAATCCACATCTGTAACACTGTCTTTCTGTTTTATTTTCCTCCTTCACATTTTCTTTTGATTTCCAGTGCTTTCCTTTCTTTGTTGTTGCAATCCTGTTGACCGCGTCCTCCATCTTCTTTTCCTCGGTGACGCTCATCGCCGCCAGCTGCTCCTCCACGCGCTCGCACTGCGAAGCCACCTCCAGTGTACGAGCCAGTGTCAAGCCGGGACCCTCCTCCAGCAACTTTCTTCGCACGTATTCAGATGTGCATTTGCTCAAAACCGCATCTCTTATTTGGTTATCATTGTCGCCACGAAAGTCACAGTCTCTTGCAGCTTGCCTTAAGCGAGTACAGAATTGTTGAATAGTTTCACCTTGTTTCTGGAATATTTTGTGAAAAGTCTGACGAGCATATGCTTCATTTACTCGTGGCACAAAATAAGTGTTCAGCGCAGCCACTGCAGCTTCATAATCCGTAACCTCACCTCCTTGTGGTAATGTAGAAAAAATGTCCTGCACGTCTTGTCCGGCCAGGTGCAGTAACAGCGCGCGCCTCCGCTGTTTAATTGCGTCTGTGGCATCATCAAACAGAATAAGTCCTTTACCGTCTGCATACAGCTCAAATGATGTCAGCCACCTTGTCCATCTTGGTCCAAGGGTCGCTGGATCCGTGTAGCAATCGAACGGTTGAATACTTGACTTTTCCATGTTAGCTTGAACTTTTTTAGCTAACCTCGTGTTGCCGTTGACGTCTTCAGCGCGACACCGTCTTTACAATCCACATGAATCCATCGTCATCTTCAGCTTGACAATGTTTTTCCTCGTCGCCATTGTTGTATATCCACCTTATTACTTAATTAGGCAGATATTCTGAATTGAATCATTAGACGAAGTGGTATCGTTTCATTCACTTTATTGAACCATCTTCATCCACCACCTGCCACCGCTCTTCCAGAACGAACACCTTCTTAACTCCGCCCCCACACACGTCATCACGTAAACTCTGTCAGCATCCCAATACATGACACCGATGACGTCACAGTGTCTTACGATGCAAAATAAATAAATAAATATAAATGCCTAAAAACGTCTTTACAAAAAGAAAAAAAAGACCAACAAAGCATTGGGAGCATTTATTATGCTCCTATCATTTATCATACTGCACATAAGTCACAGGAAAAACAAAACTATTAGTTATATTAATAATATTAAAAGTGAAAGTATAAAGCGATGAAAACCGAAACTTAAAAACAAATGGGGCCACAGCCACACCGTACCACCGCCTGCAGCTGTGCAATTTAGGTTTACTTTTAGAGATTGTGTTTATAGATTGTTGGTAGCTCTAGAGAGATGAATATTTGTTTTTTTTTGTTTGTGAAACGAGAGAAAGGAAGCCGTTTCGGCCGTGTTATAATATGGGACCTGCATTGCAACACTGCCCTCTGCTGTCACAATCTACTACAAAGAAAGTCAACACGAAGTAGCGCATTTTATAAAATTATAAACTGTTTTACCTTTTTGACAAGACGGCCTGCTCCATTAACATCCGTGCGCACACAGGAATCCATTTTGTAGCGTCTACTAAAAGCTAAAAGCTGCCCCGCGCGCTGTGAAATGTGAAATGTGACGTCACTACGGGTACCCGAGTTGGACAAAAAAGCCTCGATAGAAGTCAAAGCACTCGAGCTGCCGAAAACTCGGGTACTCTGTTAATGCACTATTACCTAGTAATAGTCAGTTTCTTGTCTGAGTTGTCGGTGTTCAAGTGATGTCATGAATCACTAATACAAATTTTTCTAGAAGTGCTCATTGATCATGCACCAAACAGTTGATTCAGATGAGATTGTGTATGATTGAGATTTAACTGTTGGAATAATGTAGGGGGCACAATGGCGTACTAAATCTCGTGCAGATCAGATAATGTATCACTAAGATATAACTGTAGTAATAATATAGGGGGCGTTATGTAGTAAAAATTTACATACTATTATCAATGTGTGTCGAAGTGTTCACTGATAAAGCACAATAAATCTCGTGCAGATCGGATAATGTATCACTAAGATATAACTGTAGTAATAATATAGGGGGCGCTATGGAGTAAAACTTTACATACCATTATCAATGTGTGTCGAAGTGTTCACTGATAAAGCACAATAAATCTGGTTCAGATCGGATGATGTATCACTGAGATATAACTATAGAAATAATGTAGGGGGCGCACTTGAGTCAAATGTTAGCCCACCATATCAATGTGTCCACAAGGGCTCACTGATGATGCACAATAAATCTGGTTCAGATCGGATGATGTATCACTGAGATATAACTATAGAAATAATGTAGGGGGCGCACTTGAGTCAAATGTTAGCCCACCATATCAATGTGTCCACAAGGGCTCACTGATGATGCACAATAAATCTGGTTCAGATCGGATGATGTATCACTGAGATACAACAGTTTGAATAATCTAGGGGGCGCTATGGAGGCTATTTGCTAATTAGCATAAACACCTGTTCAAGGGGTGGGTAATGATCGATCATAATGATTTTGGTACTCCTCAGATCAAATCTGTGGAGTTTAGAACCAAACGTATGGTGACGGCGTTACGTCTTACTTCGCCACGTCACCACGCCCACTTGCTCCACCCAAAACGAACAGTGCTGGAAAGCTTGTTACACCAACATGTCTTCGGTGACTGGATACAATGTCACGCTGATTAGGTAACAGGGGTCCGATATGGACCGTTCAAAGTAAAACTTTACACTTCCTGTTGTCAGGGGGCGTGGCTTAAGTGATGTCATGATTTGACCATACAGTTTTGTATGGGACCGGATATGGATCAATAACTGAAGGTTTGATGTATTAGACTCTTTTCGTGTAAGAGCTGTAAGCGTTTCGTTTTTCATGGCGAGATGTCCAACTTTGACGTCTGGCCCCGCCCCTTCAGCATTCATGAAAACGCACAATTTTGATTTTGTTTGTTCCCCCGTGCCTTATGAAGAAACTGGCCAAGTTTGAATCAAATCGAGCGAAATTCATAGGAGGAGTTCGTTGAAATGCGGAGGCTGTAAACGGCCAAAAAGGGGTGAAAATTTGGTCATCGTTCCAAAATGGCCGCCTTACCATTTATCGTACAACGTTGGTGCCAGAGGGTTTTCTGTGCATCTTGGTGAGTTGGACAAGTGTACCAAATTTCATGATTCTACGTCAAACTAAGGTCATTGCGGAGGGTATTTTGAATATTTCTAGGGGGCGCTCTTGAGCCGTTTCTGTAGCAATTTGCTAATTAGCATAAACACCTGTTAAAGGGGTGGGCAATGATCGATCATACTGATTTTGGTACTCCTCGGATCAAATCTGTGGATTTTAGATCCAAACGTATGGTGATGGCGTCACGTCTTACTTCGCCATGTCGCCACGCCCACTTGCTCCACCCAAAACGAACAGTGCTGGAAAGCTTGTTACACCAACATGTCTTTAGTCACTGGACACAATGTCAAGCTGATTAGGTAACACGGGTCCGATATGGACCTTTCAATGTAAAACTTTACACTTCCTGTTGTCAGGGGGCGTGGCTTAAGTGATGTCATGATTTGACCATTCAGTATTGCAGGGGACCGGATGTGCGTCAATCACTGAAGGTTTGATGTATTAGACTCTTTTCGTGTAAGAGCTGTAAGCGTTTCGTTTTTCATGGCGAGATGTCCAACTTTGAGGTCTGGCCCCGCCCCTTCAGCATTCATGAAAACGCACAATTTTGATATTGTTTGTTCCCCCGTGCCTTATGAAGAAACTGGCCAAGTTTGAACCAAATCGAGCGAAATCCCTAGGAGGAGTTCGTTCAAATGCGGAGGCTGTAAACGGCCAAAAAGGTGTAAAAATTTGGTCATCGATCCAAAATGGCCGCCTTACCATTTATCGTACAACGTTGGTGCCAGAGGGTTTTCTGTGCATCTTGGTGAGTTGGACAAGTGTACCGAATTTCATGATTCTACGTCAAAATAAGGTCAATGCGGAGGGTATTTTGAAAATTTCTAGGGGGCGCTCTTGAGCCGTTTCTGTGACGATTTTTGCCACGCCCCCAAAATACGTAATTTTTCACCAGTCCTGACAAGTCCGCCAAATTTGGTGAGTTTTCGTATATGATAAAGCCTCCAAAAGGCCACTTCTTTGGGGGGAATAAAAATAAAAAAAAATAAAAAAAAAAATAAAATAATAAACACTACAATTACAATAGGTCCTTGCAGCGCTTCGCTGCTTCGGGCCTAATAATAATAATAAAAAAAATAAAAAAAATAATAAACACTACAATTACAATAGGCCTTGCAGCGCTTCGCTGCTTCGGGCCTAATTAAAGCTGCAAGCAGCATTGAGGCCCTCGCAGCTTAGCGCCGCTCGGACCTTATTGAGGCGACCGCGCGAGCTCCAGCTCGTCCGCTCGGTCGCCATTTCGAAGTCTCTCGTGTCTACTCCGCACCAGGGGTGCACACGCACAATAAATCTGGTTCAGATCAGATGATGTCTCACTGAGATATAACAGTTTGAATAATCTAGGGGGCGCTATGGAGTTATATGTTAAATCACAAAATCAATGTGTCCACAAGGGCTCACTGATGATGCACAATAAATCTGGTTCAGATCGGATGATGTATCACTGAGATATAACTATAGAAATAATGTAGGGGGCGCACTTGAGTTAAATGTTAGCCCACCATATCAATGTGTCCACAAGGGCTCACTGATGATGCACAATAAATCTGGTTCAGATCGGATGATGTATCACTGAGATATAACAGTTTGAATAATCTAGGGGGCGCTCTGGAGTCATATGTTAAACCACAATATCAATGTGTCCACAATGTCTCAATGATGATTCACAGTAAATCTGGTTCAGATCGGATGATGTATCACTGAGATATAACTATAGAAATAATGTAGGGGGCGCACTTGAGTCAAATGTTAGCCCACCTTATCAATGTGTCCACAAGGACTCACTGATGATGCACAATAAATCTGGTTCAGATCGGATGATGTCTCACTGAGATATAACAGTTTGAATAATCTAGGGGGCGCTCTGGAGTCACATGTTAAACCACAATATCAATGTGTCCACAAGGTCTCACTGATGATACACGATAAATCTGGTTCAGATCGGATGATGTCTCACTGAGATATAACAGTTTGAATAATCTAGGGGGCGCTATGGAGTTATATGTTAAACCACAATATCAATGTGTCCACAAGGGCTCACTGATTATTCACAATAAATTTGGTTCAGATCGGATGATGTATCACTGAGATATAACTATAGAAATAATGTAGGGGGCGCACTTGAGTCAAATTTAGCCCACCTTGTCAATGTGTCCACAAGGGCTCATTGATGATACACAATAAATCTGGTTCAGATCAGATGATGTCTCACTGAGATATAACAGTTTGAGTAATCTAGGGGGCGCTCTGGAGTCATATGTTAAACCACAATATCAATGTGTCCACAATGTCTCACTGATGATACACAATAAATCTGGTTCAGATCGGATGATGTATCACTGAGATATAACTGTAGTAATAATATAGGGGGCGCTATGGAGTAAAAATTTACATACCATTATCAATGTGTGTCGACGTGTTCACTGATAAAGCACAATAAATCTCGTACAGATCGGATAATGTATCACTGAGATATAACTGTAGTAATAATATAGGGGGCGCTGTGGAGTAAAAATTTACATACCATTATCAATGTGTGTAGAAGTGTTCACTGATGAATCACAATAAATCTCGTGCAGATCGGATAATGTATCACTAAGATATAACTGTAGTAATAATATAGGGGGCGCTATGGAGTAAAAATTTACATACCATTATCAATGTGTGTCGAAGTGTTCACTGATAAAGCACAATAAATCTTGTGCAGATCGGATAATGTATCACTAAGATATAACTGTAGTAATAATACAGGGGGCGCTATGGAGTAAAAATTTACATACCATTATCAATGTGTGTAGAAGTGTTCACTGATGAATCACAATAAATCTCGTGCAGATCGGATAATGTATCACTAAGATATAACTGTAGTAATAATATAGGGGGCGCTATAGAGTAAAAATTTACATAACATTATCAATGTGTGTCGAAGTGTTCACTGATAAAGCACAATAAATCTCGTGCAGATCGGATAATGTATCACTGAGATATAACTGTAGTAATAATATAGGGGGCGCTATGGAGTAAAAATTTACATACCATTATCAATGTGTATAGAAGTGTTCACTGATGAATCAATTGTAGTAATAATATAGAGTAAAAATTTACATAACATTATCAATGTGTGTCGAAGTGTTCACTGATAAAGCACAATAAATCTCGTGCAGATCGGATAATGTATCACTGAGATATAACTGTAGTAATAATATAGGGGGCGCTATGGAGTAAAAATTTACATAACATTATCAATGTGTGTCAAAGTGTTCACTGATGATGCACAATAAATCTGGTTCAGATCGGATGATGTATCACTGAGATATAACTATAGAAGTAATGTAGGGGGCGCACTTGAGTCAAATGTTTGCCCACCATATCAATGTGTCCACAAGGGCTCACTGATGATGCACAATAAATCTGGTTCAGATCGGATGATGTATCACTGAGATATAACAGTTTGAATAATCTAGGGGGCGCTCTTGAGTCATATGTTAGCCCACCATATCAATGTGTCCACAAGGGCTCACTGATGATGCACAATAAATCTAGTTCAGATCGGATAATGTATCACTGAGATATAACTATAGAAATAATGTAGGGGGCGCACTTGAGTCAAATGTTAGCCCACCATATCAATGTGTCCACAAGGGCTCACTGATGATGCACAATAAATCTGGTTCAGATCGGATGATGTATCACTGAGATATATTTATAGAAATAATGTAGGGGGCGCACTTGAGTCAAATGTTAGCTCACTATATCAATGTGTCCACAAGGGCTCACTGATGATGCACAATAAATCTGGTTCAGATCGGATGATGTATCACTGAGCTACAACAGTTTGAATAATCTAGGGGGCGCTATGGAGGGTATTTGCTAATTAGCATAAACACCTGTTCAAGGGGTGGGTAATGATCGATCATAATGATTTTGGTACTCCTCAGATCAAATCTGTGGAGTTTAGAACCAAACGTATGGTGACGGCGTTACGTCTTACTTCGCCATGTCACCACGCCCACTTGCTCCACCCAAAACGAACAGTGCTGGAAAGCTTGTTACACCAACATGTCTTCGGTGACTGGATACAATGTCACGCTGATTAGGTAACAGGGATCCGATATGGACCGTTCAACGTAAAACTTTACACTTCCTGTTGTCAGGGGGCGTGGCTTAAGTGATGTCATGATTTGACCATACAGTTTTGCAGGGGACCGGATGTGGGTCAATCACTGAAGGTTTGATGTATTAGACAGTTTTCGTGTAAGAGCTATAAGCGTTTCGTTTTTCATGGCGAGATGTCCAACTTTGAGGTCTGGCCCCGCCCCTTCAGCATGCATGAAAACGCACAGTTTTGATAACATTTGTTCCCCCGTGCCTTATAAAGAAACTGGCCAAGTTTGAATCAAATCGAGCGAAATCCCTAGGAGGAGTTCGTTGAAATGCAGAGGCTGTAAACGGCCAAAAAGGGGTGAAAATTTGGTCATCGTTCCAAAATGGCCGCCTTACCATTTATCGTACAACATTGGTGCCAGAGGGTTTTCTGTGCATCTTGGTGAGTTGGACAAGTGTACCAAATTTCATGATTCTACGTCAAACTAAGGTCAATGCGGAGGGTATTTTGAATATTTCTAGGGGGCGCTCTTGAGCCGTTTCTGTAGCGATTTGCTAATTAGCATAAATACCTGTTCAAGGGGTGGGCAATGATCGATCATACTGATTTTGGTACTCCTCGGATCAAATCTGTGGATTTTAGAACCAAACGTATGGTGATGGCGTTATGTCTTACTTCGCCACTACGCCACGCCCACATGCTCCACCAAAAACGAACAGTATTGGAATGCTTGTTACACCAACATGTCTTCGGTCACTGGACACAATGCCACGCGGATTAGGTAAATGGGGTCCGATATGGACCGTTCAATGTAAAACTTTACACTTCCTGTTGTCAGGGGGCGTGGCTTAAGTGATGTCATGATTTGACCATACAGTTTTGCAGGGGACCGGATGTGGGTCAATAACTGAAGGTTTGATGTATTAGACTCTTTTCGTGTAAGAGCTGTAAGCGTTTCGTTTTTCATGGCGAGATGTCCAACTTTGACGTCTGGCCCCGCCCCTTCAGCATTCATGAAAACGCACAATTTTGATATTGTTTGTTCCCCGGTGCCTTATGAAGAAACTGGCCAAGTTTGAACCAAATCGAGCGAAATTCATAGGAGGAGTTCGTTCAAATGCGGAGGCTGTAAACGGCCAAAAAGGGGTGAAAATTTGGTCATCGTTTCAAAATGGCCGCCTTCCCATTTATTGTACAACGTTGGTGCCAGAGGGTTTTCTGTGCATCTTGGTGAGATGGACAAGTGTACCGAATTTCATGATTCTACGTCAAAATAAGGTCAATGCGGAGGGTATTTTGAAAATTTCTAGGGGGCGCTCTTGAGCCGTTTCTGTGACGATTTTTGCCACGCCCCCAAAATACGTAATTTTTCACCAGTCCTGACGAGTCCGCCAAATTTGGTGAGTTTTCGTATATGATAAAGCCTCCAAAAGGCCACTTCTTTGGGGGGAAGAAAAATAAAAAAAAAAAATAAAATAATAAACACTACAATTACAATAGGTCCTTGCAGCGCTTCGCTGCTTCGGGCCTAATAATAATAATAAAAAAATAATAAACACTACAATTACAATAGGCCTTCGCAGCGCTTAGCTGCTCGGGCCTAATAATAATAAACACTACAATTACAATAGGTCCTTGCAGCGCTTCGCTGCTTCGGGCCTAATAAAAAGAATCAGCAAATATTTGATGATGGGCTGTGGTTCTGTGCTCAGGGGAGGAAGTCCAGGAGTGAAGGGAGGCCGGTGCTGCTTGTTTGGGTCTGCTCTGTAAAGTTCTGGGAAACCTGTTTTCTTCTGTAGACAAACACTTTGATTCTTGAAAAATAAATGTGATTATGATTTTGTATTGTTAACTGCTCAACCCCACCAGACCTATCACGTAGATGGTGGATGACAAAAATCAGTGTATGACTTCTCTGTTTTTTATTTATTTAACAGGACTTTGGCAGGAGGCTCTGCCCTGTTGCCTATTTTTTGGCTAGACTTGACCCTGTGGTAGCAGGGACGCCGCGCTGCTCACGTGCAGTAGCATCAGCTGAGAAAACTGTTCTCACTCACGTAACATGGGTTATTCACCTTTGACCCTTTTGGTTCCTCATGCTGTGTCGCTGTTTGTTATAGAGTAAAAAGCTTCTCACTTCTCTGCAGCACGATGTCTGATACAACACTTGAAATACCTGAACATCATTGTTAAACATTGGTCACCCTCTTACCTGTTCCAGGTGATGGACACAAACATAAACTGGCAGTTTTATAGAAATTTGCGCACAAACATGTTGTTTGTTGATGTCTCTGCTTCCAGAGATCCATACATTATCTTTTACCTGCTTCTTCCATTTTGGGTCACGGGGGTCGCCGGTGCCTATATATATCGCTGTGCGAGGGGGGACACCCTGGACAGGTCGCAAGTCCATCGCAGGGCGATAGAGACAAACAACCTTTCACTCTCACTCACACCTAGGGACAATTTAGAGTTATCAATCAGCCTAACATGCATGTTTTTGGTCTGTGGGAGGAAACCGGAGTACCTGGAGAAAACCCACGCATGCACAGAGAGAACATGCAAACTCCACCCAGAAAGGCCCCGGGCCAGGATTTTGACCGGGGCAACCTGCTCGCTGAGAGGCAGCAGTTGCTTCCACAGATCCATGTGGAACAAATGGGGACGGGTTTACTGTGTTCATCTAATGAAACACTTGTTTCAGCTGCACTTCTACTAACTTTTCAGTCCAAACAGTAGAACAAGATCGCAAACTCACAAAAGGAAGGTCGGTGACAGTTTACAAGAACTTGAAAATCTGATCAGACACTTCTCAACATTTGATTTGGCTTATTATTTTTTTTCTAATTGTATACTCCCATGTGTCAGGAACGTCTTAGTAGTGTTTATTTTTAAATAGAAAATAACTTTAAACATGTTATTGATAGGTGACAGCACAAGATATACTGTACCATGTCAGAATCGGAATAAGCTTTATTATCATTGCGCCGAAATACAGTGAGATTATATTCGTACAGTCGTCCGAAAAATGGACGCAGCCCCTTGTGCTTTTTCAGAATACAGTACCTTTTTAAATAGAAATGGGGGGGGGGNTGCTGGTGAAGATTCTCAGTCGTCCAGGACATGATAAATCAAAAAGGCGTTCAATTCAAGATCAACTGGACTTTATTTGTAACAGAAGACGTTTCGCTTCTCATCCGAGAAGCTTTATCAATTCAATGAACCAGACTGTGTGTGCGTGTGGATTTATAACAGGAGTCACGCACCATCATATGTAAATTGCAAGCTGAGGTAACACATACATGTAAATTGACAGATCACACCTTAACAGTAGGGAGTTCCCTTGAAGTCTCTGACAGAAGACACAACAACTGTATGTAAATTGACAAAAAACACCTCACAGCCCAACAACAGAGGTTTCTCAACAAACTTTGCTAGTCTAATTCACAGACAAGACACCTCTGCTCCCATCCGGTGTAAAACGTTTGTGAATCAGCCCCAAAACTGAGTTGTAAGTCTTGGAAAGTTGAAATCTCAGACCTCCTCCTCTGTTAAGAGAAGGTTTTTCTCTCTTAACATACAAAGCTTCCTTCACACCTCTCTCAAACCATCTGTGCTCTCGGTCCAAAATTTGCACATTTTCATCCTCAAATGAGTGTCCCTTGTCCGTGAGGTGGAGGTGAACAGCGGAGTTTTGTCCAGAGGTGGTGGCTCTCCTGTGTTGGGACATTCGTCTGTGAAGAGGCTGCTTCGTTTCTCCAATGTAACGGTCTGAGCAGACCTCGCTGCACTGGACTGCATACACCACACCACTCTGTTTGTGTGTGGGGGTTCTAGGGTGGACCAGCCTCTGTCTGAGAGTCCTGCTGGGTTTGAAATGTACTGGGAAGGATTTTCAACAAACACAACATCCCAACTGTTTACATTTATTAATACGGTTTACATTTATTACTACTGCTTTACATTTATTACTACTGTTTACATTTACACTACTTTTATCTACACTACTGCTGATACATATACAGCATTCTCTGACTAGCCTTATCTAAGGATGCCAAATGTGCCTTACTGCATATGCCACTTTGCCTCTATACCAACATCAACTACCTCATACATATACTGTGTACATTAACTCATATGCTGCTGTGCCACTCTTTGCAAATGTCAATGCTAGAACCTTCAGTTTATTTTATAGATATACTTTTTATACTTTTTATACTACTATGCAAAAACTCAGGACAGTATTACACTTTTATTATTTCATTTTATGCTTATGTTCATTGGGTGTTTGGTGTTTTAGGGGTGTTTGGTGTTTCAGTGTTGGTGTAAATTTTCATACTTTTATACTATTATGAAAAAACTCAGGACAGTGTTACACTTTTACTATTTTATGCTTATGTTTATTAAATGTTTTAGTGTTTAGTGTTTAGATGGTTACTGTTGCACCGAGGGACTGAGAGAAACGCAATTTCGGTCCTGTGTATGTCCTGTACATATTGCAGTTCTGACAATAAAGTTGACTTTGACTTTGACTATTTATTAAAAGAACAAGTAAATATAACAGTGTTGAAACTAAACAAAAAATCTGCTGTAGCGTTTGATCACACTTGACAAATCACTATACTGGTACTTTTGTGTTGCAAACAGTGGGCTGAAAAAAAAACATTAATTTAGTTTTTGTCTGTTTAAAACCCAAGTTTGAGTCGTCTCCAAATGGTCATGCCAACCATTATTTGACAAATAGAAAACTCTTGTAAAGCAAAGAGTGCTAATGGGGGAAACCAAGGAAAGACGGTGTGATCTAAATGGATCAATTGTTTTGTCCAAACTGTCATTTTAAAGAAAATACACATTTATTCCCATTTCCTAATTGATTATGGTAAATGTGTTCCTTAATAAACTTAGCATCTTCTCCACTCTCAGTGTGCACATGGGGGGCAAAGGTTAATGTTGTGAACTTGGATGGTCGAGAATGTGGATCAGGTCTCTGCGGGTGAGTTTCTGCTGCAAACGAGAAGCTGAGCTGCTCTCTGTGAGGACGTTAGAGCCGTCCTCCCTCTTCGGTTTTTGGGCCGTTTTAGTTGTTTACTGAGGAAGTCTTTTAGCAGCAGAACTGAAACGTGCCACGATGCGCATTACAAAAGGGAACTTAAACATCAACAATCTAATTGTCAGGAAATATCCCAGAATACTCCAGGGGAAGCCTGGACTCTGTTTTAATAAACACAAGATAGTGTTGCCATGTGTGTGTTCCTGTTAGCCTGTGGTGTTAGCAAAATATCTTTGTGAACTAGTTACTGGTGGTAAATATGAACCACTGGATGTGTTTTAATGAAACTCGGACGCAGTGCATCTTTCAGTTTTGGAGTCAACACAGTTCAAGATGGCCACCAGCTAACTAACCTGGTCAAACACCTGTGTCTGTTTTATTGTAGCATCCTTTAGCCCAAGTTGTGTCCATGTGGAAACTCAGTCTAGTAAAAGTATCACTGCTGTTATTACAGTGTTTCT
>JBBPBX010078893.1:0-16518 GCA_038048925.1 Garcialebias charrua
TGCATTAAAAGTGAAGATTTATTTGCACACATTAAAATTCGAACTGTCTTATTGATTTTCACAAAAAATCAAGTTAAAGATGGAAGTTCAAGACGGTACGCGTCCAAGGCTCATACAGTATGTGCCTCTAGAAGACCCATACATCAGAGGGTACCAAGAGGAACCCCGGAGCCATGAACTGGCTCCCCCTGCACCTTGCACAGAGGAAAAATCTTTCTCATTGTGTGGTGACTACTCAGCTGCCCGAAATGTCTTGCAGAGAAACGATGAACATCCATATTTTTTCTTTGCCAGAATTTTGAAGGCGTATATAGGTGACATGATGGAACCTGACCTGGAAGAGCAGACGCTTTTCAAATCTGTTTTCAGGGATAATCTAATCCCTGATGTTAGATTCAAGTTGCCATGGAACTTGGCCTGGGGTGATTTAGAAGCAACATCTTTGAATGAAATAGTAGAGTGTGCTGCGGATGTCTTTGCAGCTAACATGCTAGCCAAAACACCCTTACAGGTGTCCCCGAATGAAGCGGTCAAATCCCACTCGCTGGAGCTAGAAGGGACAAGTTCATCAACTCCCTCTCCTAACAAAGGCGAAAAGAAACAGACCTTTCAACCTGACAAACCACAAAGTGGGGGTATCCGCGGGAGAAAGAAACCAAAATGGTTCAGATCGAACCAGATGGGTGAAAACCAAGGTCAATCGGCGGGTGGACTTCAAAAGAAATTGAAGGATGGGGACCTATACTCATGTAACTATGCGTTGTCCCAACAGACACCCCCGAGCCTTGGAACTGCACCTCCCGCGCCTCGAACTGAACAGTTCGAAACAGGCAAAGAGTCACGAATGTCCCGGAATAATGGCCCAACACCTCTATGCTCGGAAGAGACAGAGGAAGTAAGTAGTTTGTCAGTAGATTTGAATGTTACTGTGCTTGACCAACCTGATACAATGAGTGGCATTATCATTGATAATGACACTATCAACATTGACCGACCTGGAGCGATGTGTAGCACTGTCTTTCACAAGACCTCAGCGCACGCTACTACCAACATGGCCATGGATGTTGACAGCAAACCAATTGCTGACAAACAACGACATCCTGAAGGTCATGATACTGACAGCCAACAAGATGCTGACAGTAAACAAGATTACACAGCCAGAGTCACACGTGAACAGAAACGTGGACAAAGACCTGTGAGGTTTCTGTGTAACTTTATGCAAAGGGGGGTGGCTAAGAAAGCCTACCTGCCCATCACACTGGAAGGTGTCCTTGAGCGTGAAGCCCTCCTGGATGGCAGTTCTGATATAACTATTATGTCGGCCAAGCTGTTCGAGGAGCTGAGGACCGCCGCCAACGGTGTTGACGGGCAAATACCCTTTGAGGAATGTGCTATTGAGCTACAGGGTCTCGCAGAGACGAGAACAACCCTAACAGCCATAGCTATGGTTCACATGCAGATTGGCAAAACGACACTACACCACCCAGTGTATGTGTCCACACTTGACTCATTCCCATTTCTGGTTGGCCAAGACTTTATAAACCGTTTTGAAGCGATTATAGATTATGGTCAACAGGAAATGTGGGCAACAGTGAGAAAACCCCTGCCAATAAAAGTGCCTCCTCGTTGTGGTACAGACTGCCTAACCGCAGGTACCGCAGTGGCCACGAGGGACTCCCCAACCGTGGTCACAAGCCCGGTTAGTGAACCTTCAACTACAGATGAGACAGTAGAGACTCAACAGTTGGACCAGACTCTGGCCCGACAAGAGAACCTCCTCTGCGAGCTGACACAGTCAGCACTCACTGAACACTACCTACCACAGGTAGTGAAAGGTGTTGAGATCCAAGGATCCTACACCGAAGAGGCTGTACTGTCCTATGGGACAGGTAATTCAGCTATCAGCCAAGCTTTCGATGAAACCTTGGTTCAAGGACATGTGAGTCCTGGAAGTGGCAGTCCGCGACATGCTGACAGTCACTTGGATTTCAGTGTCACAGATTTTGAGGACCCCTCCTCCAACAAAAGGGGGGTGTACTCTCACTCTCTACCACAGGTAGTAGACTGTGTGGAGGTCCGAGGATCCCACACCACAGACGCTGTACTGTCCTCTGGGACAGGTAATTCAGCCATCAGCCAAGCTTTCGATGAAACCTTGGTTCAAGAGCTTTTGAGTATAGAACTACTCAGAGATGACATAGTTCTTACAGACTCAAAGAGCACCTCTTCAGTCATGAAGTGGGAAGACACACATCACAACGACAGTGACGCACCGCGGTCTGACCAGTCAGACACACCAGCGACTGCGCCGACAGTTGTGACACACCTGAATTACGCAGAAAGAGGTAAACGTACGGAGAAACGTTGGCCGAAGCCTATGAGGTTCCTGTACAAGCTTCCCGATACACTGCGTGAACGGCTTAAACCAAACCATGGCATCTTAACTCGTGCCCAAGGCCTTGACAATCTCAAGGTCCCCACCAATCTCAAAGAACTACAAAGTTTTCTTGGCGTGTGTAACTACTCGAACCAGTTCATAGAGAACTATGCAGACCTTGCAAAGCCACTGACTGAACTCCTAAAGAAAGACGTCCCATTTGTCTGGACTGACAAACAGCAGCAGGCAATGGACGCTCTTATAGACAGGATCAAGTCAGCCCCATGTTTAGTCTACCCAGACTACAACAAAGAGCTTTACTTGGAAGTGGGCTTCTCAGCTCGTTGCATAAGTGCTGGTCTGTACCAAATACACGACAGAGACAAACGTGTAGTGGCCTACGCCAGCAAAACGATGGCGGGCCCCGAGTTGAGATTCTCAGACTGTGAGAAAGCTCTACTGACCACAGTGTGGGCAGTAAAACATTTCTCCAGCTACATTGGTGGACAGAAAATCATTGTGGAAACACAACACCAGCCAGTGACATTCCTGAACAGCCAACGCATCAGAGATGGTGTGGTAACAAACTCACGTGTTGCAACGTGGCTCATGGCGCTTCAAAGTTTTAACCTAGACATACGTTATGGTCAAAACAAGAAGTCACATCTGGGAACAGACTTGGCACTCTGCCAAAGGTGTACACGAGATGTACCGGCAACCCAGCCGTTGGCTGAGATAAAAACCCCTGTGACTGAAGACCCGAACCACCACTTCTTTGATGACAATATCTGCAAAGATATGACAACATTGTACGTGGATGGATCTTCATTCCTCCGCGACAAAATCTGTAGGGCAGGTGTTGGAGGGGTCCTCCTCCAAGACCAAGAACAGATTACCTTCAGCTACAAATTAGGCTCTCAGACTTCTCGGTACGCTGAGATTGTCGTGATCATGATCCTAATAGCTCTCCAGATGGTAGTAGCACGCTCCATCAAGACCCTAGTCATCTGCACTGACTCTAACTATGCTCGTTTGAGTTTCGCTTGTCACCTTGCTGTGTGGAAACAGAACGGTTTCCTAACAAGCGACAGAAAAGTGGTCAAACACAAAGAGCTTTTCATGGCATGTGATCACTTGGTGACATCACACGACTTACAGATCTACTGGAAGAAAGTTCCAGGACATTCTAGAGTCCCAGGCGATGACAAGCACTACAATGACATTGCGGATTCCTTAGCCAAAGAAGGAGCCGACGAAGGTCCTCTATGGTCCTTCGACCCCTCCTGGTTAATCGAGACTCTGCAAACAAAGCCTTCTGTCAGAGTTATGGCAGTCACACGTGCACAGGCCGCAGCCAGACCTGCTGACAACGCAGTCTCTGTACGACCTGCACTGACTGACCCAGACATCATCCAACTACAGAAGTCGGATCCTGCTATCAACTCCATGATACTGTACCTGACTGATCCGAACAAAAATAGTCCGTCTAAAGACGACCTGGATTCCGATCCAGACCTTAAGGTCCTTTATCAGCTGCGCAAACAGCTAAAACTAATCAAGGGCATCTTAACTTTCGCTCATGGACCAACGTCCTCACCTGTGTTCGTGGTTCCCCATGACCAAAGGGGGGTAATGTTAGTCCATGCCCATGATCTCCCGTCCGCAGGACACAAAGGAGATAAAGCCACGCTGACGGCATTAAAACAAATTGCCTATTGGCCTGGAATGAAAAAGGATGTCAAGGACTACATTGAAGGGTGCGTGGTCTGTGGCCAGTTTCAGCCAACCAGACCACTTCACAGAGCACCACTGCAAAGCAGAGGCATTGCATTCCCATGGTCTGACCTCCAGATCGACTGGGTTGGACCACTCACTAAGAGCTCTAGAGGAAATAAATATTTTCTCACGGTAACCTGTGCATTCACCAAATGGGTAGAATGCCTACCAGCTCCTAACGACACAGCACAAACTACTGCTATGTTGTTAATGAATCATATATTCTCAAGGTTTGGACTTCCCCTTAGGGTGAACTCAGACCAAGGTACACACTTCACAGGTGAAGTGATGAAAGAACTGTGGAAGACGCTAGGCGTCAAGGCCAACTTTCATGTCGGCTACCACCCACAGGCTTCAGGCCAAGTAGAGAGAGCAAACAGAACTGTGGTGAGTATTTTGAAGAAATACGTGGCTGCAAACCACAAGGACTGGGACGTGAAACTCCCTCTGGTCCTCATGGCCATAAGAGCCACTCCACACACATCAACTGGCATCTCTCCCTTCGAGATGATGACCGGTCGACAAATGACTCTCCCTCTACACCTGTTGTACCAACCAGGCGACGCCGCCATGGCGACAGCCTACACTACACAACAATACATGAAAGATTTGAATGTACACCTCAGAAACACTTTTGCTTTCGCCCAGAAAAACCTGGAAAGGTCCGCTGAAGGACGCAAGGCGTACTATGACCAGAAGGCCTCTCACAATGAACTCCAAGTGGGAGACAGAGTCTGGTACTATACGTTCGCCCCAACAACCGGGAAAGGAGAGTCCGGGACCGGAACTCTCGCCCGCAAACTAATGCCCAGGTGGACTGGACCTCATCTGATAACAGACAAAGTGTCCTCAGTCGTCTACGAAATCAAAATCAGCAAAGGCCGCAAAGAGCCAATTGCTAAATGGGTACATCGAAATCAGATCAAACCTTACAAGGCGTTCAATGACTCCACAAAAGACAAAGATCTCACAAACTCACCGACTTCATGGGATAATAAGGTCGTCCAAACACAAGTTAGTAAATAAACTAATCAGGTTTAAACTACCATATTTCCCACCCTATAAGTCGCATTGTCCAATTTGAACTTAGAAACGCTAAGCCTAAAACCCACAACAAAAAACTAACCTTAACAACCGTTTAAATCCACGAGATTTAATTTGACCTCGGTCATAAAGTTGAGACCTGTTTTTCTTGTGTGTTGCACTTTGGAATCTGACGACAAGAGTGTGTCGAAGCAGTGAAACGTTGTTTCCTTGTTGTTTAGTCATTACTGTTGTCATTAGTTGAGATATTGTTTTGGTTCTGAACACTCCCAGCCAAAAAGGTTTTGTATTAACATTGGTTAATGAATGATATGGATTTAACTATGCCAACATGCAGTTCGTTTTGTTAAGTCTCAATCGTTGAAGAGTCAATGTAGTTTAAAGTTGCTCAAGGTACAATAAACTACACTGGTCTCACAATTTCTAAATTGAACCGATTCGATCGTTTCTATTCTAGATTGTCTATTCATTTTGATGAGTCTCGCCATAGACTTCAAAATTTATTAGGAATACCAAATCCTACGTCGTTCGTCTAAAAGACAACAGACATTTAGATCAAACTATATTTCATTTTTATTTTAGTTTAACCTAAACTAAGTAATGAATGGAGGAATAGTTTGGAATTAGAGGCCTTCGTTACAGAAGCCCTCCAAAATTTTATAGGTACAAATCCCTATATCCAAATTTACAGAATTGATCCACCCCTTAATTGGTAAGTGTAGCTGATCTAAACCATGATAGCTTACATACCAGGTGCATATAGGTAAGGCTTAATGTAAAATCCCAATCATAAGCCCACCTTAAAAAACCACATAATTGCATGACACATAGAACCAGAGTGGCACTGACTGGAAACCAACCAGCCAACAACCTTCGATGTGGGGACCTGCAGCTCCAACGCTTGGTCTTCAACCTTCGTCCAAGGGCCGCCTCCTCTGCGTCAATCGAGGGATCCCCTCTACATGCTGATTATGAAAACAATTGTTGCTGATCAATCAACAAAACTAATCGTTGGGAATTTACTGCTGTGGAATTACCGCTGTGGATTATAAGACTTTGCTTTCCAAGGGATCACAGACTTTGTTTTCCAAGAGTTAACAGACTTTGTTTTCCAAGGGATTAAAAGCTTTTCGCAATGGGATTACCTCCGAACAGTATGGAATTTCCAAAACTTTATGGGATTATAATTTTTGATTTTTCTTTTCCACTTGCTGGATTACTTCAAGATCAAAGACAGTTCAAGGTTTCCTTTCGTGTTGGACCCCATCCCCAAGGACTGGCGATGGCTTCCAAAAGGGGGGAGATGTAATGGACCTACCCAGGGTCAAATTAAGGTTTTTGAACTGTCCAGTGATGACCTTTACTGACCACTCAGTAAAGCAAGACATTTACTACAAAATCATTCATTTAGCTATAATCTGATAAATATAGTCACCAAAAGAGACTATTTCTATCTTTGATTTTATCCTAATGTGATCAAAAGAATAACTTTTGTCATTTTCATGATGTGTGCTTTTAAGCTGTGTCATTCTCCAAGAGTTAAACTGTCTTCACTGCTGTGTTTAAAGGTGAAGCCTTCGGGTCACAGAGACCGGACGGTTTTGTTTAGAAACTCAGAGACAGTCTCATGAGCAGGGCTCCAGCGTTATCTGTCTGTTCCTAAACATTTCTCTCTGCTGCTGCTTGTAGCCTTGGACCTGATAAGGCAAGTGAACTCCTCTCTGTGTTCCTGCTTTTTAAGTCTAAGCTTTTGCTAAAGGCTTCAGAGTTTCTGGGAGTTTCGAAAGATGATGTGAACTTCCAAAGAGCTGAATGACCACAAGTCACGCGCTAAGGACTCGTCATCCAGCTGGGACTGATAACATGTTGTTATGGGTCCACTTTTAAGGAACAGAGCTCAAAAACTTTGTTTATTCCCTCCTGGAATAAGTTTATCTTGAAGTCAGAGGCCTGAAGCTGACATATTCTCTGATGACCAACGCGGAAGCCAGGAGACGCTGAAACGTAAACTAAAACCAGTTTTGGACGTGCTGGGACTAAAGGACTCTGTGCATCTGAAGGCTGGTGTCTTCCCTCTTACCGGGCTGTCGTCAAAAGGTAAAGGGCTGTTTACAAAACGTACTTGGATTTTAGCAGAAGTCGGATGAGAAGTGTCACTCTGGTCTCATGCTCAGGATAATGTTCTTCTTAAATCTTTCCTCCTATTTCTTTTCCCTCTCAACCTAAGCTGGAAACTATATTTTAAGCTGAAATGCCCCTCAGACTAAATATGTGTAACATCTAGTATTTATGTCTGTTGTGTTAAATCAAGTGTGCTGACGTATTTGAATTGAAAGAAAGTGAAATCATGTCAATCAAGTGTAATGGTGTTAATTTAGTTGATTTATTTTAAATAAATGATAGTGTCTCTTTGACATATCAAACTAAGTTAACGTGTCCATTGTCACTTAATGGCTCTGTTTATTTATCCATCATAAAGATCACAGAAATATTGGGTAAACTGAAAAAGAAGAGAATCCGTGAATTTACTATTCAATCTGAATAAGTAAATTAATTAAGGTAAAAAGGAGGTCAGTATTAAACTGACCCCCCCTTTAACCCCTTACACTGACATAGCTGGGATTGTGGAAAATTTGGCAAAGCAGAAGTTTGCCACAGCAGCCAATCTGATATCAAGACATAAAGAATTGATGGACCACTTACAAGCCAGTGTTTTGGAGGTTGTGGAGGCTGAATGTGTGGCCCTCTGTAACAAGGCAAACAATTTCATGCTGTGGAGAGCAAGTGGTCTGGACCTGCAAACATTTTCCTTTCAAGCGTTGCATGATGACCTGAAGCGGCTGTCCCCTTTCTTGTTCAGCATCATCTCCAAAGTTGCTAACAACTCTCTACCTCACATTTGTGCTGCAGCCTCGGTAGCCTTACGGGGAAGAGAACACTGTTTATCCGCCCTTGCATACTATGTGAATTCGGTGTTGCTCTATGGTGGAGCAAAAAAGGCAGCTTTCCAGCGACTGGCCAAGTTGGGCATCTGCACAACACACTCCAATGCAGTTGGAAAACAAAAAGAAATGGCCCAGTACTGCATGCGCCCGGTGATGTGTTTAAAAAAGGACTTGGAGTCATTCCACAAAAAGCAAAGCAAAGACCAGTTGTCATCAGGTTAGTTTGTGTAACCCATTTCTTATGTTAAATTTATGTAAAACTTTGTGTTAGACTTTTTAATTTTTTTATCCAAATGTAATTTTAACTTGAGTCATTTTGTTTTCCCTGAAGACATGGCACAAAGCTCCACCACAGAGACAACTGGGAAGTCTGCAAAGGAGTTTGATGCACCGGACGTCTTCTCATTTAGTACTCTGACTGACGAAGAGATGGCTGATTTGGGTATAGCTCCATTGGCTGGCCCAGTACATCCAGCATCTAGTGCACCTCCTACATATTCAATCATATTTGACAATCTGGACTTTTACATTCAGACTCATCATCAGTCTATCACTCAAACCAACAAGTCTATACACTGGGTACACCACATGTGTGTCATCAACAGAGTGAACTCACTGCACATGGACAATGTGAAACCGGCAAATTCTTTGGTCGATTACGATCTTGGGCAGTCTCTTCCAGGACCAGATGTTCAAGCTAATATGCGCCGGGAATTTGTTGTGTTGGGAAGCCGTATCCTGACAACTTATCTTGATGCATTCAAGCAACTCTCAAATGTAGTTGTGCACCACATCCCTCACCAGTTCTCTGAAGAAATGGCCCGTCCTTCAACACATGTATGTTATAACTCATTATCGGATCAAAATAATCAAATCATGGACTATATTGAAAATATGAAAGTTAAATGAAATGCATGCTGGATTGAGTCAAGTAATTATTATGCACACTAACATTTATTTATATTTTTCAATTCATATTTATAGTACCCACTAGGACTTTTATTCAAGGATGAGACTCGCACCGCTGACTTAGTGGATGTTCTCCAGCATCTTCAGAGGGAGTAAGTAACAAGCAAGATTATTAATTGTTTATTCATTTTTACAAACATAGGTTTCATTTATATGAAATAGGGTGTGTTCCAAGTTACTATAGGGGGATCACACTCTTAAGCCTCCCTGGTAAGGTCTATTCAGGGGTTCTGGAGAGGAGGGTCCGTCGGATAGTCGAACCTCGGATTCAGGAGGAGCAGTGTGGTTTTCGTCCTGGTCGTGGAACACTAGACCAGCTCTACACCCTCAACAGGGTCCTGGAGGGTGCGTGGGAGTTTGCCCAACCAGTTTACATGTGCTTTGTGGACTTGGAAAAGGCATTCGACCGCGTCCCTCGGGGGGTTCTGTGGGGGGTACTCCGGGAGTATGGGGTACCAGGCCCTTTGATACGGGCTGTTAGGTCCCTGTACGACCGGTGTCAGAGCTTGGTCCGCATCGCCGGCAGTAAGTCAGGCTCGTTTCCGGTGAGAGTTGGACTCCGCCAAGGTTGCCCTTTGTCACCGATTCTGTTCATAACTTTTATGGACAGAATTTCTAGGCGCAGCCAAGGTGTTGAGAGGATCCGTTTTGGTGACCTTAGAATCGCTTCTCTGTTTTTTGCAGATGATGTGGTCCTATTGGCTTCATCAGTTCGTGATCTACAACTTTCACTGGAGCGGTTTGCAGCCGAATGTGATGCGGCCGGGATGAGGATCAGTTCCTCCAAATCCGAGGCCATGGTCTTGAGCCGGAAAAGGGTAGCATGCCCTCTCCGGGTCGGGGAGGAGGTCCTGCCCCAAGTGGAGGAGTTTAAGTATCTCGGGATCTTGTTCACGAATGAGGGAAAACTGGAGCGTGAGATCGATAGGCGGATAGGTGCAGCGTCCGCAGTGAAGCGGGCGCTGTACCGGTCTGTCGTGGTGAAGAGAGAGCTGAGTCAAAAGGCAAAGCTCTCAATTTACCGATCGATCTACGTTCCCACCCTCATCTATGGTCATGAGCTTTGGGTTATGACCGAAAGAACAAGATCTCGGATACAAGCGGCTGAAATGAGTTTTCTCCGCAGGGTGTCTGGACTCTCCCTTAGAGATAGGGTGAGAAGCTCAGTCATCCGGGAGGGACTCGGAGTAGAGCCGCTGCTTCTCCACATCGAGAGGAGCCAGTTGAGGTGGCTCGGGCATCTGGTTAGGATGCCTCCTGGACGCCTCCCTGGTGAGGTGTTCCGGGCATGTCCCACCGGGAGGAGACCCAGAGGAAGACCCAGGACACGCTGGAGGGACTATGTTTCTCGGCTGGCCTGGGAACGCCTTGGGATTCCCCCAGAGGAGCTGCTCCAAGTGGCTGGGGAGAGGGAAGTCTGGGCCTCCCTACTTAGGCTGCTACCCCCGCGACCCGACCCCGGATAAGCGGACGAAAATGGATGGATGGATGGATGGATGAGGTTTAATTTATATTAACAATTATTTCACTAAATACATTTCAATGTATTTTATATCAATGCTTTTCCTCCCCGATTACTCTAAACACATGTAAGAGACACATTACAGTGTTTCAATTGATAATCAAATACAATTACTTCTTCAGATATGTTCCAAAGTGCCCCGATGGAATTCAGAAGATTTTGGTTGGGGGTGACAGACTTACTGAAGGCAATTGCCGGAATGTCCAGTTGGCCTTTTCTGAAGGAGAGACAGAGGATGAACGTCTAGAGGGCCTTGTTTTCAAGTTTGAAGACTGGCACGCCATCCGTAATCTCTTTGAGGTTTGTGAGCATTTCGTTCAATACAAGCTCACTCATGCCCTATACTGTATTCCTGTTTATGAAACCCACTGTGTTTTAGATAAATGATGGTGTCTGATAATTGTCCTACTGAATGTTTTATATGTGTTGTTATATGCATTACAGATATATCATCAGATCTTTTTTAATGAAAAATCTGCGAAAGACCACAGCACAGTCCTTGCCAACATGAATCTGTTGAGGTAAAAGTGAAATACTTAAAAAGACAAAAGTAATTTGTTCACATTCAATCCAGTTTATATTTGTTATGCTAAATTGTCTCTGTTTTTACATGTTTTTAAAGGAGTCTATCCTTTAAGATGATCTTCATCAACCATGAATTTGGTGTGGATGTATGAACTGTGTGCGTGTGTCCAAGAAAGCTAAGCCACCATGAATTCGGCTGCTTTCCATCGGGGCTGTATGGGTAAAGGTTTTAGACCACTAGCTATTGGAACAAATAACAATCTAACACTATAATAAATTTGTGCAATTTCATAGCTGGAAAATGTTGAAGGATATTAAAATCTATCATTAATTTGCACAAATAACAGAAGTCACCATTTTGAAAATTAATAAAATTGATTCTCAGTTTTAAAGTGATGAATTTTTTATCCATAGCAATTGTTTGAATATGTTAAAATGTTACAGATGGGATTTCCAAATAACTGATTTTTAATTTATAGGTGTACCAATGCTAAAAAAGGTCCGCACACTTCATACAATGCCTACAAACACTTCGTGAAGATTGATACAACAGCACTATTCCTGGCAGCAGCTATGGAATATTTCCATTTGGATGATGTCACAGGTTTGTATCTGTTTAACTGTGTGTATGTATGACATCATTGTCGTTGATACACCATCGTGAGGAATGTATTTAAAAAATATAATTTCCTTTTTCAGCCACTACTGATGTAGTACCAGAACATGTCCTGCAGGGGTCTGAAGAGCAGAAGAGAACCTGGCTCCATGACTCTGTGGCAGAAGTTGTTGACACATTTCTGACATCAGCAGATACACTTGAGCTGTCAGCTGCAGTGACTGAAGCAGCAAGTGCACCACAACACACTGGAAAGGAGAAGCTTCCTTGCCGTCAGCCTGGTTGTAGTAGAGTGTACATCAACAAAAAGAGCAGAGAGAACCATGAAAACAAAGTTCACCATCTTGTCATGCCATCTGTGCCACCTGCTGAGACTGCTTCCTTTAGTGTGACAGACCACAAAAAGCAACATACTGAGGCCAGGCTTTTCTTTGGATTTCTGCTATGGGACATGTTGGATGCAGTAAAAGAGGGAGATGGGGAGCG
Organism: Garcialebias charrua; assembly: GCA_038048925.1. Classification (NCBI taxonomy): domain Eukaryota; kingdom Metazoa; phylum Chordata; class Actinopteri; order Cyprinodontiformes; family Rivulidae; genus Garcialebias; species Garcialebias charrua. The sequence goes on from JBBPBX010078893.1 coordinate 12,261, forward strand.
TTTGATTAGGCTTTATAAGGTGGCACTGCTTATCTTCAAAGCTTACAGGCACACTAAATATGCATATAGCACTTTACTATTAACAGTCCAAGTCAATGACACTTTGTCCCCTCAGGTTGCACATGATGTAATTTGGAACAGATTCTGGAATGGCAGGGGGGGCAAAGGAAAAAACATTCCACTGGATCTGCACCTTGAGCATCTCAATAACTTCCTAAAATCATTTCTGAGGAACAAAGGCACCAATCTGACAAATGACACAGCTGACAGGGTTAGCAGGTCTGTTGGTGTTTTAAAAACCATGATGGAAACAGCAGACAGAGAGCTGCAGTTATCCCGGCCTGTTGGCACCCACCATGCAGCTGATATGACAAATGACATTTTAACCTTGTTGCAGGTGTTCAGGAAGACGGAAGTCTTCAAATACCAACCAGGAAGACACTTCCTTGCATTCCCCAACTTCAACCGCAACATTCTGTACAGGCTAAATTACGAGGACTTATGTCAGTGGATGCGTGCAAAGCTCAAAGAGTGGAGGGCTGCACCACTTTAATATGTATCTTGTGTTTGTAATGGTACAAGCCTAAAGTTCGATCATATGTGTACTTGGACTAGGGGTTAATTTTGTATGTAAATTCATATTTTACGTCATTGAGATTATATTCATTTCTGTGCAGTAATTACCCTTACAAACAAAAATGTTGCTAAACGTGTTATTCAGTTTCTTTCATGGCCCTGCTACACATCTTGTTGGAAAACATGCGTGATACCGTTCCTGTACACATTATAACGTAGTAACAATGTTATTACTTAAACCCTCTCTCTGAAGGTTACTTTTTTAGATTCAAATCCCAAAAAATGTGAATCATATTGCCACTTTATTTTACTGTCTATACAATTGCAATACTTTATTAATACTGCCTTTACACTGTGTATTTTTTGTTGTGCATTTTTATTATTTCTAAATTTTTGAAAGTTTTTACTGTTACATTGCACTGATAGTTCTCATACTGAAAAGATCTTGTTGCTACTGTGTAGCCTCTTTACCATTAGCCTGTGAAGGACAAGGGTCTGGTTTTAACCAGGCTACTTTACCATGTACCTCATATTATTTATGCACTGACAATGTAACTTTTTTGCGTCATGGTTACTTTAGCATCCTTCTCCCAACTCGACAATCATTTGCATACCTCACAATACTGTACAGTACTCTGAAACGAAGCAATGTAACAGTTGGCCTAAATTTGTCAAAAATAGGTTCATTTGTTGAAGTTTCAGTTACAGTGACCATCTCAAAGCTACTGTCAAGTTTGGTATTTGTTGTGTAACTAGATTAGTATGAACAAGAGTATTTTTTACTGTATGGATGCTATGGTATACTTTTATTTTCTTATGCTTATTAATAAAGTAATATTTTTAATTATATATCTGTTATTTTTACTGCTGTCATTACACAATTTTCAGAAGTCTAATCTTAATTTTTTTTTGTCTTATTCCAAAATGAAGTTACAACAGACTTATTTTTTAAATATCAAGTAGCACATTTATTAACAGTCTTGTTAAGGTAATTGACAATAAATAAATTCAGACAATATGTACAAATGTGTACCATCATGAGTACACACAGAACTAAAAACAGTAATCCCAACATCTAAAAAAGCTAAGTCTGGTCCTCTGGACATTCAAAAAAAAAAAAACAAAGCAAAAAAAAAAATCCCAACAATTTACAGCTCTGACTCTGAGCTAGTGGCATGGCTCCTGGATGCATCATCATCATCATCATCATCAGCTTTGTCGAAGTAATTACCATAATACAAATCTGGCTCAATGAAATTCCCTCCCGAATCAGACTGATGATCAACATCAACACACGAAAATACCAACACACGAAAATATGAACACATCACTCCTGTCCTGTCCTCTCTACACTGGCTCCCAGTTCAGTTCAGGATACAGTTCAAGTTGCTGCTGTTTGTTTTCAAAGCTCTGAATGGACTTGCTCCCCTCTACATCTCAGAACTTCTGAAAGCCCATCAGCCTGGCAGGGACTTACGATCTGCCAGTCAACACCTGCTGGAGGTGCCTCGCTCGAGGTACAAGCAATGGGGAGACCGGTCATTTTCTGTTGCCGGCCCAAAAGCCTGGAACAGCCTCCCCCTTGAGCTGCGTGCCACCTCTGATCTGACTCTGTTCAAAACCAAACTGAAGACCCACTTGTTCAAAAAAGCTTTCAGTGTGTAACTTTTATTATTTTGTATTTTAGTATGTAGCATCTTTATTTCAATTGCATTTTTATTTCACTTGTTCAAAAAAGCTTTCTGTGTGTAACTTTTATTACTTGTGTTATTTTAGTATGTAGCATTTTTTATTTCCATTGCCTTCTTTTATCGCTGTGGTTTCTTATTCTATTTTCATTGATCTATTGTTCCCGTTTATTTTTCTTTTTATCCTGTTAAGCACCTTGGTCAATGCAAGGCATTGTGGAAGGTGCTATACAAATAAAGTTTATTATTATTATTATTATTATCAACATCTTCAAACACATCACAAATGATTGAAAATATTTCTTTAGCATGGTCTAAACAGAATACAGGAAGATTGTCAATTATGTATGACAGGTGAAATATATATTGACAATGATTCAACACAGAGTCCACCAGTTGTTGACTGAAACCAGTGCATGCTTCGTGTGAGGTGAAGAGTCTATTTGATGGAGTGATTAGACTGGCCCTGTAACTCTGGAGCAGATCTGCAATCAAAGACCTGTCCTCTGCTGTCACATTCCTAGATCTGCAAATAGCATTTTTTTTCTGAATCTGTTCATAATCTGGGGGGGGTTCAGTGCATGTGCTGGATGTACAAGAGCAGATAGTGTGACAGTAGGTGCAACAGAGATGACCTGGTTCTAAATGGCTGGCTTCACTTTCAAAATGTGAATACAGCTGTTTTCTGAAACATGTGGTTTTGCTTCCCGTCAGCAGCTGCTTTACCTCTTCCTCCACCTTAAATAAATGTCCTGTGTTGTATATGATGGCATGAGATGGCTGACCATTTCTTCCGGCCCTGCCCACCTGTTGTATTATGGACTCTAAGTCACCAGGAATACCATACATCACCACATGTGAAACATTAGGAAAATTCATTCCCATTCCCAAGGCTGTAGTTGCAACAACTACACGGCAATTACCTTCCCCTCCCAGTGAAGACAACACTCGGTCCTTGTTTTGTGGGAGTGTCTTGCTGTGGAACATACCAATTAGTAGGTTTTCCTTTTTATGATCATGATCACAGCCTACCCAGGCGTAGTCTTGAAGTTCAGCTTTTAAGTATGAAAAAACTCTCCCCACTGTTTTTAACGTTTGGCAATATATAAGTACAGGTTGCATGGTTGACCCCTTGTCCTTTACAAGTTTCACAAGCCAGTCAAAGCAGCTTAATTCGTTGATGTGCACCTTGCACAATCCAAGACGGATGTTTTCCTTGTTGGGGCTGGTGATTATCTGAATGGCATTGTCCATATGAAGAAGTCGAGTGACGCGGTTTCTTGATTTGATGTCAGCAGAAGCAGTCAGTGCCAAGATTGGTGTTCCTGTTAAACAGAGAAAATTACAAAATAAACACATGATCATACAAAAAAAAAAGTTGTGTTGTGTAATACGTCACACTAGTGAAAACTTCATGAGCATCACATTTAGTAATGAACTGTGTCCAGATGACTCTTTAACCATCGCACATAGGTCCATTTTTGCACTTTTTTTTTAAAGTTTTATAAAATTTTACATAAGATCACTATCTCATCATGTGCTATTAGTGTGTTGTGTTAACACAGACAGCATATTTAATTTGATGTGCAAAAAATGCTGATGTTTTATCAGCTTTACTCCTTTTCGAAAACATCTGTTTGACTCTGCAGTCAGCTTTTGAACAATTTATAGTCACTGATTGTAAATCGTCTTTTTATTGCTCAAATACACATGCACAGACATTTATATACCATCCATTTATTTGTGTCAAATTATAAATATACACAGACACTATTTGTTTTGACTGTCTTTGTTGCCGTTGCATATATTTCAGCATTTAGGAGCAAAAATAATTAAAAATAAATGTCTTTTCTATCTTTTATTAAAAGACAATTCTCACAATAACAGTTTACGTTTCAAAAATCGTTCTGCTAGATTTCAAGCACCTAAAACAGAGATAAGTTTGGTCAACTCACCCTCCTTGGTGATAGATCTCAATTCTCCAAGCTTGCTAA
>JBBPBX010078894.1:0-11006 GCA_038048925.1 Garcialebias charrua
CTCAGGTTAACAAGTCCTTAATGTCACGTTGTGGTCAAATCTGCTGGATTTAAATTGATTTGTTTTGACTAATTCCAAACCTATCACATGTGCTACGAAAATAAATTATTAAAAAATCGAATTTTAATTCAAATAACTTCAACAGCTTACAGTGTGTATATAAACATGTAGTGATTACACTTTGTTGGTTTGAAAAATATCTGCTTTGTGGTTTCTGAGATATAAGATATGTGTTAAATACTAGTAGAAAAAAAACAAGCCAGGTCGACACACTTATGTCTATAAAAAAATCGAATTTTAATTCAAATAACTTCAACAGCTTACAGTGTGTACATAAACATGTAGTGATTACACTGTGTTGGTTTGAAAAATATCTGCTTTGTGGTTTCTGATATATTTGATATATGTATATATATCTTATAAAATATATCTACATATAAAACTGTTTCTAGACTGAATTACCGGTAACCATGTTTTTCTTTTTTTACAGTTAAGACGAAGAAGTCAACACCAGAATTTATCAACTTTTGTCTTCTGGAGGAAGCACATGAGACAACAAGAAAAAAATCATTTAGGTGTATGCAGTATTTATTTTTGTGCTTTTTTCACTTCTTAGTTTTCATAATAAACTTTTTTTTCTTAAGTGGTCTCATTGAACAATAATTTCCTAAACATATTTTACAATGTTAAGTGTGTACAGTATAGTGTTTGTTTAAAAACATACTGGAAGTTAAGAATATTTTCCATTTGCATTTGACCTTTAAAGAATCATAAGAAAAAAGATTATTAGATTTGAACAGCCATCCATCCATCCATCCTTCCTGATGTCGTGTCATGGGTAGTGCAGCAGCTTTTCCAAGGATGCACAGACGTCAAATACGTCAACATCAACCCATCCATCCATCCATCCATCCTTCCTGATGTCGGGTCGTGGTGCAGCAGCTTTTCCAAGGATGCACAGACGTCACATCAACCCCGATGAAGCTGTTCTTGGATGCCTAAACGAGTTTCCTGATCAACAAACATTTAATTATTAATACTTTGTTTTTACGTTTAAAGAAACATGCTTTTAATGTTTAACGGACAGTTTAAACCAAATTATCCATTTGCATTTGACTTTGAATTATCCCTGACAAAATATTACCGTTTAAATTTAATGAAATACAAACGTTTAATATTACAGGGCCAATTGAAACCTAATTAATTCCTAATCTGTACCTTACTGTAAAAATAGTTTAACTGATTACAGGGCAGTGCGATCGATGTGTTAAGCAATGTTAACAGGATCCTTGTGCATATATGAGAATAATCTTTATTATAAAGAAACAAAATGGAAAACACATGGGTTTAAAACAAGCTGAAAAGTCTATAAAGTAATATTAGAGCATTAAATAGCTCAAGGGACATTACCGCCAACAGGTGGTGAGACAAGGTCTTGCAGGGTGTTCTTCTTCTAACGTTTAGTGGTGGCTAGTAAATAGCTTGAGGTAACACTACTGCCACCACGTGGTAGGACGAGTGAGATTCTACACCCCGCCCACAGAAGGGCTGCAGATAGTGAATGGAAACAAACCTACATGTGAGCCGAGCCGAACTGAACCAGACCGGACCAGACTGAGCCGCTCTGGGCCGAGCAAGTGGAAAAGGGGCATTAGCCTATCCTAACACAGTTAAGGAGTCAGTTGAATTGTCTCCTTCCTCCCCAGCAGGCTCCATTCACATAAAGGGAGCTAGCTCCCAACTCAACTCACTACTTCATCTTTAAAAACTGTGTTAGGATAGGCTAAGTGCTTGGTGACTGTACAGTACTGTACATGTATTCATTTATATAAAAATAAAAAAAAATCTGCTCACTGCACCACCTGGTGGTGGTTGGGTTAGATGCAGAGACGAATTTCGTCTGTGTATGGGAAACATACACAGATGACAGACAAATACATTATTATTATTAGGCCCGACCAGCTAAGCGCTGCGAAGGCCTGATGTAATTGTAGTGTTTTTTTGTTTTTTTTTTCTTCCCCCCAAAGAAGTGGCCTTTTGGGGGCTTTATCATATACGAAAACTCACCAAATTTGGAGGACTTGTCAGGACTGGTGAAAAATTACGTATTTTGGGGGCGTGGCAAAAATCGCCACAGAAACGGCTCAAGAGCGCCCCCTAGAAATTTTCAAAATACCCTCCGCATTGACCTTAGTTTGACGTAGAATCATGAAATTTGGTACACTTGTCCAACTCACCAAGATGCACAGAAAACCCTCTGGCACCAATGTTGTACAATAAATGGTAAGGCGGCCATTTTGGAACGATGACCAAATTTTCACCCCTTTTTGGCCGTTTACAGCCTCCGCATTTGAACGAACTCCTCCTATGAATTTCGCTCGATTTGGTTCAAACTTGGCCAGTTTCTTCATAAGGCACGGGGGAACAAACAATATCAAAATTGTGCGTTTTCATGAATGCTGAAGGGGCGGGGCCAGACGTCAAAGTTGGACATCTCGCCATGAAAAACGAAACGCTTACAGCTCTTACACGAAAACTGTCTAATACATCAAACCTTCAGTGATTGATGCACATCCGGTCCCCTGCAATACTGAATGGTCAACTCATGACATCACTTAAGCCACGCCCCCTGACAACAGGAAGTGTAAAGTTTTACTTTGAACGGTCCATATCGGACCCCTGTAACCTAATCAGCTTGACATTGTGTCTACTGACTAAAGACATGTTGGTGAAACAAGCTTTCCAATACTGTTCGTTTTTGGTGGAACAAGTGGGCGTGGCGACGTGGCGAAGTAAGACGTAACGCCGTCACCATACGTTTGGATCTAAAATCCACAGATTTGATCCGAGGAGTACCAAAATCAGTATGATCGATCATTGCCCACCCCTTGAACAGGAATTTATGCTAATTAGCCAATAGCCTCCATAGCACCCCCTAGAATATTTAAAAACATCAGCCCCAAGCCATTTTTGGCCCAAAAATTCTGAAAATCGGTGAATATATGTATCTTCTCAGGATCTACCAAAAAATCTCTTGGAGCACTGGTCCAAAACAAACACGAAGTCGGCCATTTTGGGTCAAAGGTCATTTTTCCACGTTTTTGAGTTTCGTATTTAAACAAACTACTCTTAGGGATTTTGAAGGATTGCCTTCAAACTTGGTTAATATGCCCTTAACACATTAGACAGTAAAAGTTATCAAAAGCTTGCGTTTTCGTTTATGCTAAAGGGGCGTGGCCAGGCCTCAAACGTGCACTTCACGCCATAAATTTCAAACCGCTATAACTTTCACATTGAAAGACTAAAATGTACCAAACTTGGCATGAGTCATCCCTGTTGAATGCCCGACGATCCTCTGTAGTCATGTTGTGATGTCATCGAAGCCCCGCCCCCTCAGAACAGGAAGTTACTTTTTTATTGGATTACTACAGTTATATCTCAGTGATACATCATCCAATCTGCACGAGATTTATTGTGATTCATCAGTGAACACTTCTACACACATTGATAATGTTATGTAAATTTTTACTCCATAGTGCCCCCTATATTATTACTACAGTTATATCTTAGTGATACATTATCCAATCTGCACGAGATTTATTGTGCTTTATCAGTGAACACTTCGACACACATTGATAATGTTGTGTAAATTTTTACTCCATAGCGGCCCCTATATTATTACTACAGTTATATCTCAGTGAAACATCTTCCAATCTCCACGAGATTTATTATGCATCTTCAGTGAGACCTTGTGGACACATTGATATTATGGTTTAACACAGTGGTCCCCAAACTTTTTCCTGTGAGGGCCACATAACTTTTCCCTTCTCTGGTGGGGGGCCGGAGTCAGTTTTTAACAGGAAAAAGTGTGACGATTGCAGGAGTGCCTAAATCAGGGGTGCCCAACCTTTTTTGAACCAAGAGTTACTTTTGAAGTCGGCAGTTTGCCGAGAGCTACTCGTCCAGTCTCAGTATCAAAAAACAAAATTTTTCATCTCCCTACTCCTCACTTCTTTAAAGTAAATAAAACAGAACGTAATGTGTTGCTAGTTTTATTTAATTAAAGTATTTTATCAAAGTAAAATGACGCAATATTTGAAAAGCACACCATATTTTTTAAAGAAACGAATAAACAATGAACTGAACAATATAAAACTCCCTCATTTACACTAACTATTTACAAAAAGTGACTTACAAAGGTGCAGATTTACAAATCTCCAACAACTATTTCAAACCTCAATAAAACCTAAATATCAAAACTAGGCAGCTGCTCTGTGCAGCAGGATGGTGTCATCTGGTGCAAGCTGTATAAAATAAATGTGTCTCTACCTTAGTGGCACTTCTGACACTGAGAGGAGGAGGCGCGGGGCAGTATGAGGTGGTTGGGAGGCGCAGGCAGGTCTCCAGATGATCATCAGTCATTGTGGATCTGTTTTTGGACTTGATGATTTTCATGTGTGAAAAAGCAGACTCACACAGGTAGGTAGATCCAAAAAGTGCTGTTAAGTTCAAAGCACATCTTCGGATGTAAGGATACTTTTCTTCTGAGAGCAGACTCCAGAACTCTCCATCCACGCCAGGTGATGCTCGAATTACAGATGAGGCAAATAGACTTTGAATTAGAATAAACAAAAAAATACTCCTCCTCCCACTCTGTGTGAAAATAATACATTTTTGTTTGCTTGTTTGCTAGTTTTCCATCCATGTTTACTGTGCACCGACAGTTCCACTGCTGTCCTAAAGTCTCGTGAGAGCGTGGTGACACCGCACCCAAAACTTGCAAGACTATGTCTGTGAGAATACAAGATGAGGAGGGCTGAGGAAAGTGTTGCTTTTTTTTTATTTTTATTATCATCAACATCACAAAAAAATAACAATAAAATTGAATACAATGAAAAAAGACAATAGCCAGGGGGAACATAAATCGAACAAAATAAGTGGAAGTTACAGTCATATTATTTTTGCAAAAATAGAACAATTGTACAATATGTAATGTGCCAAGTTTTATGTATAGAATAAAAAATAAATGAGTAACAATATAAACAAAAAATATTTTAATGTAAAAGTTCAGCCATAATCCCAAGTTGAGAGCAAGCCCATATTGTTGTTTTTGCTTTTTGATTGGTTGAGGGTCTAATTGTAAGTAAATATTGTTTAAATTCAATTAAAAAAACATAGAAATCAGGTTTTTTCTTTGAAAATTTACATTTGTGTATATGAAATTTAGCCTTAATGATTAACAAATTAATTAAAAAGATCTTCGGATTCATTTTGCCACAATGTTTAAATCCAAACAGGACATGTTCCCAATATAACTGAAAGTCTGCTTGTATCTTTGAGTCAACATAGTTACAGAAACTTTGCCAAAACATTTTAGAATGAGGACACATCCAGAACAAATGAGTAACAGACTCAGGGCAGAGATCACAAAAGGAACAGTTCACCACAATGTTAGAGTTGAATTTCTTTAAATAGTCTTTGGCTGGGTAGATCCTGTGTAAGAGTTTGAAGGACACTTCTTTTACCTTGTTAGTGAGAAGAAAGTGATTTGGAAGCAACCAGGTAGATTTCCAAGAAATATTATTCCGAAAGCGTGAGGAAAGTGTTGCTACGCATTGGAATATCGTCACTCCTCCCACCCCCCACCCCAGCTAGCTCCCTTTATGTGAAAGGGAGACAATTCAACTTACTCCTTCATCTTTAAAAACTGTGTTAGGATAGGCTAAGTACTTGGTGACCGTACAGTACTGTACATGTATTCATTTGTAAAAAAAAAAAAAAAAAATTTTTTTTTTTTTACTATTGTTCTGGGGGCCGGACCAAATGTGGGGGCGGGCCGGATGCGGCCCGTGGGCCGTAGTTTGGGGAACACTGGTTTAACATATGACTCCAGAGCGCCCCCTAGATTATTCAAACTGTTATATCTCAGTGAGACATCATCCGATCTGAAACAGATTTATTGTGAAACATCAGTGCGCCCATGTGGACACATTGATATGGTGGGCTAAAATTTGACTCAAGTGCGCCCCCTACATTATTTCTATAGTTATATCTTAGTGATACATCATTCGATCTGAACCAGATTTATTGTACATCATCAGTGAGACCTTGTGGACACATTGATATTATGGTTTAACACATGACTTCAGAGCGCCCCCTAGATTATTCAAACTGTTATATCTCAGTGATACATCATCCGATCTGAACCAGATTTATTGTGCGTCATCAAGGAGCAGTTCTAAACGCATTGATATTGTTGTGTAAATTTTGACTCCATTGCGCCCCCTACATTATTTCTATAGTTATATCTCAGTGATACTTCATCTGATCTGAACCAGATTTATTGTGCATCATCAGTGAGACCTTATAGACACATTGATATTGTGGTTTAACATATGACTCCAGAGCGCCCCCTAGATTATTCAAACCGTTATATCTCAGTGACACATCATCCGATCTGAACCAAATTTATTGTGTATCATCAGTGAGACTTTGTGAACACATTGATATTGTGGTTTAACATATGACTCCAGAGCGCCCCCTAGATTATTCAAACTGTTATATCTCAGTGAGACATCAGTCGATCTGAACCAGATTTATTGTGCATCATCAGTGAGACTTTGTGGACACATTTATATTGTGGTTTAACATGTGACTCCAGAGCGCCCCCTAGATTATTCAAACTGTTATATTTCAGTGAGACATCAGTCGATCTGAACCAGATTTATTGTGCATCATCAATGAGCCCTTGTGGACACATTGATATGGTAGGCTAACATTTGACTCAAGTGCGCCCCCTCCATTATTTTTATAGTTATATCTCAGTGATACATACTCCGATCTGAACGAGATTAATTGTGCATAATCAGTGCGACCTTGTGGACACATTGATATTGTTGTTTAACATATGACTCCAGATCGCCGCCTAGATTATTCAAACTGTTATATCTCCGTGATACATCATCCGATCTGAACCAGATTTATTGTGTATCATCAGTGAGCTCTTGTGGACACATTGATATTATGGGCTAACATTTGACTCAAGTGCGCCCCCTAGATTATTCAAACTGTTATATCTCAGTTAGGGCTGGGCCATATCATATCGTTACCGGTAATACCGGTATAAAAAGCTTGCCCGGGCAAAAATCTTATATCATGATATGCTAATTTCATGACGTAATACGTCAGGGCGCCCCGCCCCTTAACACCCGAGCGCTTTAAACAACTGCGCACATCCCCTCCAACAGTCTGTACTGGTGTAAAACGCTAATTAGTTACTGCTAAAATGTTAAAAACAACGCGCGCGCGTCTCAGCTTCTCTCCCCCCTGCTCTGCAGGCATAGACAGCTGTCCCCCCTCCCCCCGCTCCGCTCTGAGCAGCCGTGTCCTCGCTGTAAACTGTGTTACAAACACGCGCGGCTCCACAGTCACTCCTGTGATGTTTCTCTGCACGCTCAATAACCTTGCTGGTTTGTAGCAGACGTTGCTTTATTGTTTAAGCTGCACAAATACACTTAACAGACTGCATGATCCTCCACCGCTCCGTTCTCTGACTTTCTTTCACACCCGAACCTGCGCGCCTACGTCACGCTCTCACTCGCGGTGCGTTCACTGGCACTCTGTAATATACATGCACAACACTGCTGTATACATTACAACTCCATCAGAGACAGATCAGTTAAAAAAATGAATCAGAGGAATGACACAAACTTCATTTTATTTAGGCTAGTTGTTTTAGGAAACTACACCTGCACTTTAAAAATGATTGTTATTTAGATTGGAAAAAGTCTGCACAAAATATAGATAAAAAAACCACCACAAAAACTAAAGTGCAGGTGTAGTTTTACTTGGAGACTAAATACTTTACTAAATAAAGTAATTTCAGTAAAATTACCCCTTGTTGTTTTTAAAAAATTATATAATACTGCAAAGCAACATGTTAAGTTAATTTTGTCAAATAAATACATTAGATTTTTTTTTTAGGTTATATCACGAAATTTATCGTTATCGTGATAATACTCTGAAATATCACGATATAATTTTTGAGCCATATCGCCCACCCCTAATCTCAGTTACACATCATCCGATGTGTACCAAATTTATTGTACATCATCAGTGAGCACTTCAACACATATTGATACTGTGTAGGGGTGGGCCATATCGTCTCGTTTACGATAATACCGGTGGATTTTTTGACACCGGTGAAAAAAATGATATCGCGGCATCCTATGATGACGTCATTTGACTGCATCTAACCTGCGCAGCACTGAGCCATGTGTGTGCGTTGCGTGTTTTTACTGAGGATGCGCGCTCTTGATCAGCTCTTGATAATGAACAGATGCTGCAGAAACGAGGAAAGGAACCCGAACTCCTCCCTGCAGCAGCTGAGTGAAGTTGACACCCCACCCACGTCAAAAATTAAAGCAAACAGTCTGAATGGTTAGTGCTCCGTTAGTGCTGGTTTGTGCCGTTAAAATTTTCGTTTGTGCTGCTTTGGTTTCGGAGATATTAAATATTATTTTTTTAGGTCATCTAAAGGTCACCATCACCCCATACACCTCCAAAACGCACCGGAGTGGGCTAGTTTGTTAGTGCTCCGTTAGTGCTGGTTTGTGCCGTTGAAACTAGCGTTTGTGCTGCTTTAGTTTATGAGATATTAATAATTAAATATTTGACCGATGACATCACCATCACCCCATACACCTCCAAAACGCACCGGAGTGGGCTCGTTTTTTAGTGCTCCGTTAGTGCTGGTTTGTGCCGTTGAAACTAGCGTTTGTGCTGCTTTAGTTTATGACCATCGCTCCCTGCTATTGGTCCCTAGACAGCTCCCCCCACTCCGACGTGCGATGCCAGAACAAAGAGTGATAACATCGTGGCGCCAAGATAGTTCCCCCATGCTAAGAGACTGCTTTGAAAACACAAACTGGTCTGTCTTCAAAGAGGCAGCTACGAATGGAAATTCAATTGACCTGGAGCTTTATGCTTCCTCTGTCCTGGGTTACATCAGTACATGTGCTGAAAATGTATCCATAAGAAAGTGTGTTAAATTTTACCCCAATCAAAAACCCTGGCTAAATAAGGATGTCCGCACCCTGCTGGCAGCAAGGGACACTGCATTCAAGTCTGGAGATACTGAGGAGTTGAAAAAGTGCAGGAGAGAACTGGATGATGGCATAAAGAAGGCCAAAGCCGCGTATGCACAGAGGATCGAGGGACAGTTCACCTCACATGATCCAAGGAGCATGTGGCAGGGCATCAAATGCTTAACAGACTACAAGGGCAAAAGCAAACAATGCCCCAGGGACCCATCCCTGCCTGATGCCCTCAATAAGTTTTATGCACGTTTTGATGATCCAAACAGACCAACTAGCACCAGACTCACCTCATCACCAGACGAGGAGCACCTCAAAGTGACCGCAGCAGAAGTGAGAGGCAGTCTCAGAAGGATCAACCCTCATAAAGCTACGGGTCCAGACAACATCCCAGGGAAAGTTCTGAAGGAATGTGCGGACCAGCTCTGTGAGGTGCTGGCTGACATCTTCACCACCTCACTTGCACTGGAGTCAGTTCCCACCTGCCTGAAGACCGCCACCATCATCCCAGTCCCAAAAAGCTCCACAGTGACTGGTCTGAATGACTACAGACCGGTGGCTCTCACCCCGATAGTCGCTAAATGTTTTGAGAAACTGGTCATGTCCCACATCAAGACAGCCGTCAACATCAACGAGGACCCTCATCAATATGCATATCGTGAGAACCGATCAACAGAGGACGCCATCTCCTCCGTGGTCCACACTGCTCTCACCCACCTGGATCAGAAGGACTCATACGTGCGTCTGCTCTTTGTGGACTTCACATCTGCCTTCAACACCATGATCCCCCAAACTCTGATAGACAAACTATCCACACTTGGACTAAGCCCCTCTATTTGTAACTGGGTCTTAGACTTCTTAACAGACAGACCACAGTCCGTGAAGATCCACAACTTCTCCTCCTCCACCATCACCCTCAGCACTGGCTCTCCTCAGGGATGTGTGCTGAGCCCTCTTCTGTTCACTCTGCTCACATATGATTGTATAGCCACACATCCAGGCTGTCATATTGTTAAGTTTGCAGATGATACAGCTGTGGTGGGATGCATCACAGATAATGATGAATCCAGCTACAGACAGGAGGTGGAACATCTGGAGAGCTGGTGCAAAGAGAACAACCTTCACATGAATGTGAAGAAGACGAAGGAGATGATTGTGGACTTCAGAAGGAACAAACACACCCACACCCCACTGTATATAGGTGGATCTGCGGTGGAGGTGGTCTCCAGCTACAAATACCTGGGTGTACACTTGAATGATAACCTCAGCTGGAGCAATAACACCACCAGCCTGATCAAGAAAGGTCATCAGAGACTCTACTTCCTCAGACGGCTGAGACGAGCCGGTCTGAGAAGCCCAGTCCTCACCTCGTTCTACAGGTGTGCAGTGGAGAGCGTCCTGTGCTCCAGCATCAACGTGTGGCATGGAGGCTGCACAGTTGCAGAGAGAAAAGCTCTGCAGAGAGTGGTGAAGGCTGCACAGAAGTCTGTGGGAGTCAGTCTCCCCACCATCACAGACATTTACACCTCCAGATGCAGAAAAAGAGCCACCTGCATCATGAAAGACCTCACTCACCCAGCACACTCACTCTTTGCACCACTCCCCTCGGGACGGAGGTTGAGGAGCATCAAATGTAGAACCACTAGACTGAGAAACAGCTTCTACCCTGAGGCTGTCAGACTCATGAATAAATAAATAATAAGAATAAACACTGCAAAATGTCACATCATACTGATACTGATCTGTTTCTTGTTGCTGCGTTCATCTGTGACCATCTGCTCATGTTCGTGCTGCTGTTTATAATGATGTTTTTCTACTACATTAGGGCTTAGTGTATTACTAGCTGATGTGATGTCTCTCTTAGTTAATCCTAGATGTTATTATTGTATTTCTCTTGCATTTGTTGTTGGA
>JBBPBX010078895.1:2500-16517 GCA_038048925.1 Garcialebias charrua
ATGATCCATTGTTAGGCTGATGGCCCTCCTTGATCATGTGAGCAACTGGTTTCAGGCTGTCATCAGCCAACTGGTTGTGCAACACTGTGGGAGGGTGCTATTTATAAGACTGAGCTGAACACAGCAACTCAGACTGAGGAAGTCTTTCGGACGAAAGACGAAACGTTTCTACATTTTTTTTGCTTTGTTTTGTTTTATTTTTTGAATGTCCAGAGGACCAGACTTAGCTTTTTTAGATTAATTTTATTTCTGACTCAAAAAAGGCAGCTTGACTTTGAAATTAAAAAGCATTTCTGCTATTTCATTTTAATTTTCAAAATTGAGATTTCAAAATGAATTTTGGCCACTTTTTACTTAGACATATATTGAAAATTAAATGTTAAATGTTATTTTACTTATCATTTTAATTAAGTTACAAATTGAGCAGTCTCGAAGAAGAAAATGAAAATGCAGTTTGGTTTATTCATTTTAAATTTTATTTATGACTCAAAAAAGGCAGCTTGACTTTGAAATGAAAAAGCATTCCTGCTAAACCATTTTAGTTTTAAATACGTCCCATAAACGCTTCCATACAGATGACACACCAAGTACCTTCCTACCTGTCTCTCTAATTACTGTTGCTGTAGTAGCCCAGTCACTTGGAAGCTCTTTCTTACCACCCAGAGCCTTTAACAGCTCGTCTCTGAATTTCTCACAACATTCTTCCTTCTTTAGCTTCCACCATTTGGTCTTCTTCTCTGATTTTACTCTTTTTCTCTTCTTCAACAACAGTCATTCTACACACAACCATCCGATGCTGTCTGGCCACGCTCTCCCCTGCCACAACCTTACAGTCTCCAATCTCCCTCAGGTTTCCTCTTCTACACAGAATGTAGTCGACCTGTGTACTCCTTCCTCCACTCTTATAGGTCACTCTATGTTCCTCCCTCTTTTGGAAATAGGTATTGACTATAGCCATTTCCATTCTCTTGGCAAAATCCACCACCATCTGTCCTTCCTGGTTTCTTTCCTTGACACCAAACCTACCCATCACTTCCTCATCCCCTCTGTTTCCTTCACCAACATGTCCATTCAGGTCTGCTCCAATCACCACTCTTTCCTCCCTGGGAATACTCTCTATCACTTCATCCAAATCTTTCCAAAATTTATCTTTCTCCTCCCCATCACATCCAACCTGTGGAGCATAACCACTGACTATGTTTAGCATCAGACCTTCTACTTCTACCTTCAGACACATCACCCTATCTGACACTCTCTTCACCTCTACTACATTCTTTGCCAACTCCTCCTTCAGGACCACCCCTACTCCATTTCTCTTTCTATCCACACCATGGTAAAACAGTTTGAACCCTGCTCCAATACTGCGAGCCTTGCTGCCCTTCCACTTGGTCTCTTGGACACATAAAACATCTACCTTTCTTCTCTGCATCATGTCAGCCAGCTCTCTACCTTTGCCTGTCATTGTCCCCACATTTAGAGTTGCAACCCTCAGTCCTACATTCTTCACTTTCCTCCTCTCCCTCTGTCTCCTGACACGTTTCCCTCCTCGGGGTCTTCGACTAACAGTAGTACAATTTCCGCCGGCACCCTGTTTGTCAACAGCACCGGTGGCGGACGTTGTTAACCCGGGCCTCGACCGATCCGGTATGGTTTCACTTTGATGAACTCGCATTATGGTTTTGGCAAGTGTTTTACGTCGGATGCCATTCCTGACACAACCCTCACCATTTACCCGGGCTTGGGACCGGCACAAGAGATACACTGGCTTGTGCTCCCTAGTGGCTGGCTTATATATATATATATATATATATATATATATATATATATATATATATATATATCTATATATCTATATATATATATATATATATATATAT
The DNA here is from genome assembly GCA_038048925.1 of Garcialebias charrua. Lineage (NCBI taxonomy): Eukaryota > Metazoa > Chordata > Actinopteri > Cyprinodontiformes > Rivulidae > Garcialebias > Garcialebias charrua. The sequence continues at coordinate 4,378 of JBBPBX010078895.1, forward strand.
ATATATATATATATATATATGGTAAATGGTAAATGGAGCTTATTTATATAGCGCTTTCCAGCCCCCTGTGAGGAGCCCCAAAGCGCTTTACAATACCAGCCATCCACCCATTCATTCAACATCACACCGGTAGTGGTAGCCTGCCTTGCAAGGCGCCATCCAGACCTACCGGGAGCAACTCGGGGTTAAGTGTCTTGCCCAGGGACACAACGACACATGGTGGGCGGATGCGGGATTCGAACCTCCAACCTTCCGATCGGGGGTCGACTGCCATTACCACTGTGCCACGGCCGCCCCATATATATATATATATATATATATATATATATATATATATATATATATATATATATATATATATATATGAAAGCAAGTTACAAGCAAGAGAAACATTTGAATGTTTTTTACATTATGCTCATTGCGTTCACCATGTAAAAAAGCACCTGATCATTTCCTTCCTTCACTGGGACGTGGCGCACAGTGCCATGAAGTCTTCAACAATGGAATTCCCTGTAAAAAACTGTCTTAATACATACAGTAAATGTGAACATACAGAAATAACACAATCATATTGTATAAAAATTACAAGGCCATTGTTTCTAAAACATTTAGTCAGAGACGTATTCCACTTTTTCACAAAATTTAAAATATTTATTGATGGAAGCCATTATTAATGTGTTTTAGTGCAGATGGCAGGTATTACATACATATTGTGCACTATATACTAAACAAAGATGTATCTGTGCAAACAGGCGTGTGTCTGAAATTCTACATGCAGCTGCAAGTCTTGAATTGTTTGGAAGCTCTTAAGATTAAATCTTCTCATACTGAGGCTTAGCCCCATGGTATTCGCAAGATCCCTGGGATCAAATACTGCCCTCTACTTATTATGAAGTGGCCTAAATGATTTAAACCCTTCTTTTCTCTAATCAAATAATTGGTTGGTGATGATAACCAGGCTATGGATTTCAGACTACAGTTGGAGAACACCAGAGGGATGAGAAATTAAGAAATTTGTCCTTGTCCTTGACTTCCCAAACTATTTGCTCAAATCAGGATGCTGTGGTCTGCAGCTACATAGAAAAGATGCAATTGTCAGTCATCTTGAGTGTTGGGTTTTGTTTGATTTACGTGGTTGAAAGGGAATTAATTTTGACAACAAAGTTGTGGGGTTAATGAAAACTAACAGAAAGTAATTTACTGCTTTGCTATTAAGGATCAGTGTAGACTGACAAAAAAACTCGTATGCACACATACACAAAAACAGGCTGAGCTGGTGGTTATTTATTCATTGCCCTCAAACTGGTCTGAAAGATGAGTATGGTATTCAGTCAACCTCAGTACAAGGAGTCAGAGGACTCCTTGTACTTAGTGCCAGAGTTTAAATCAATCATGGCCCTCTAATATTAAACACTCAGATTTATAGTCGACCTTTAGATGACATCAGTGTTTTTGCACATATACTTCAGCTACAAAAGATCACAAGTACATTTTCCTTTTATGGTACTGAAATTCAGTATTTGCGTTAAGTATGCCCAGACAAAGGTTTGGCATAGAAAGATGAAAAGTTAGCATTTGACAGCCTTCTATCAGACTTCTTAAGTAATGAATCTAAATGCTGTGCTTACCTAAATATGTCTAAATGCAGTCAGATGGTGTAGCCCTCAGAAGTACTTCAATATGTGCTGTCTAAAAGAACCAGGTTATTTTAAAGTTTGAACTGCATGGCATACCAGGTCAGAAATTCTAAAACTATAAATTTTGGTCTTTCTAAACCCTGTCTTAAATTTCATTGTCGTTTTGAGCTACATCGCTGTGCCTGTGTCAGAAAGTGTCACGCTCATTGGCGAGGTGTCTGACGTTGGCTCGGCGTATAATGAGGGACTGTCACTCGAGCACTGAGGGGAGACGGTGGTGACATGCCAGCGTGGGAAACTCATCTAAATCACATTACCAAACCCTGCCCTGAAGACTCGCATGGCTGGCAGATTAACCTGCATGGGCTGTCGCCAATGCAGCCGCTGCCTTCTCTGGATATGCTGCTTTGTTTCAGCTGATGGGTAATAAACATTGCAATCAAGCCCACTGTGCTGAATGTCTTGTCTTTTCACATGAAACCAGTAGCACAAAGTAGTACAAAAGAAAAACCAGCATGAAGATGATGCACTACCATTTGTGGTTAAACTGCTGAGGTGTAGCATTTTTGAGCTCATTAAAACTATATTTCGACATCAGTCAGTGGGTGAACAAGGATGCACGACATGCATTAAGGTGCATGTTTTTGATTATATAGACTGTGCCAATAAGAGAAATCTGGTTCCTTACTGATGACATCAGGTTATGTTAGGAGCTAAGGTGTTATTCCTGTATGTGGCCAAACTGACCTGCAGTCAGCCACTCTTATCCCAGTATCAACTGTAAATTTTAAGAAGGAGAGGAAATAGATTGTTTTGTTAAATCAGCTTTATACTGGGTATTGTTTCAAGGGGGTTCAGTTGAAAGTTATTGTCTTTGGTTTTTCATTAGCGCTTATTTATCACTTGCTCAGTTAGATTTACCCTTTGTGGAGTCTTGACCAAGCCAGCTTTGAAGTTCTTCCCAGCTCTATCATTTTTACTACCTTGTAAATAAACACATCGGTCCCTCTACTCTAGCAGTCTGAAGTCCTTGCAGCTCTGGACTTTATGAAGAGAGGTTTATTTCACATTTCTGCTCTAGATACAGATACATGAAATAGATTAACTCTTGTACTATAATTTCCCAATATCAAATGTAGTCATTTGTATGTTTATTTTAAATAACACTGAAACACTGAAGTCAAAGAACGCGATAATATATTCTACAAAATATACAAATCATATGTTTTTCTTCCACACCAACTTAGTCTTGTTCAGCTTGACACAAGGGCTAGAGCTTCTCACTCATCAGATTAGTTAAGGGGTAAAACCTGGACTGATCTCTGATCAATCACAAGGCTCTCAGTACAGTTTAGTTTATTTATATAGTTCCAATTCACAATGAAAGTCATCTTGTTCAAAAGATGTATTCAAAAGAGACCAATGTGGACAAAAGTATGTGCGTTCACAACTGATGATAATTTGGAATCAAATGACTAAGGATTCTAAAATTAATATCTCCAAAGTACTCATCCATCCCTCCATTATCTTTCACCCGCTGCGTCCGTTTTTGGGTCACGGAGGTGGTGCCCATATCCAGCCGTCACTGTGAGAGAGGCGGTCACAAGTTTCTTATAGTTAGTCCTATAGTTTGTCATCCTATAGGAACTATAGTTGGTTTGGTTTTCCTGACCTAATTATTCTTTATCCTATGCTGCTATAACTGTAGACTACTGGAGAACAACTTGACCTCATTTCATCAGAGGAACAGCTCCAAATACATACAAATGAATAGTTTTTATTTGTAATTGTTCTTCCATAACATGTGATTTCTGTCTTTGTGTTTTTCTTCCTAGAGAAAACCTGCTGGCCTCTGTCCTAGACCTGTCATCATGTGTTCGTTTTCTCCTTCCTGCCCTCTCAAACCCAGCGGGTCGAAGCAGATGCCCGCTTGTCCTGAGCCTGGTTCTGCTCGAGGTTTTTCCTCATGAGGGAGCTTTTCCTTTCCACTGTTGCCCCTGTGCTTGCTGAGGATTGAAGGCTGTGATGAAATGAAAATGCAAAGCAATCTGTTGGCTCCTTAGATAAATACCGTAAATTAACTGACTTTTATGTATATGAATGTTTCTGTTCAGTGCCCTGAGACGACTTCTGTTGTAATTTGGCACTACATAAATAATCTAAATTTAATTGAAATTGAATTGAAGTTTCCAAAGTACTCAGAAAAATCTCAAGCTTGTCAACTCCACACAAAACGGCCCCAGCTGAAATTCCAACTGGACACAGTCAGAATATGTGAGAACACCAAACCAATACTGTCATTCTAGAACAGATTCATTACCCTACTAGAATGGCTATAAATGACTCAAAGGTGCGGTGGCCCTAAGGTGTAAATCCGCACAAAGCCACCCTTATATCATAGAAGGCAAATCCAACTGAGTTTAGTTCGGCAATTTTTTTTATCTTTGGCTCTTTGCCACTTACCACTTAAGACCCTGTATAGATTTTTATAAAATTGCAATATCCTATACAGTAATTAAAACCCTTTTCAGTTTGTATGAATTGTAGTTAATGTTGCCAAGCCCAAAGTGCACAGCTTTGAACTCTAATTCATTGTGATAATATTACTTAATTTACTTGCCGTGGGGTGAAACCAGTCACAGGAACAATTATAACACTAGCGGGAATCTAGAGTGGCAGTTATATGAGATTAGAGGCTCATTTAGCTTTCACCATCAAACTGCAGATATTTGAACCACAGACACACACTCTGTCCCCAAGGCTAATGAGTCATAATTCAGAAGCAAACCTGAAAATTTAAAGTCCAGTTTGAAGTACTATTTTATACCAACTGATTGTCAGTGCATACCATTTATTAACATGATTTGTTCTTTAGATTTATTTTTAATTTTTTTTTTGGGTAAATCAAAAGTCAACATTATTGAACCCCAACAGAAAGAAAAAGGAATTATGTTAGAGCCAATAACTCCCTGTCTTTCAAGAAAACCAGAACAACTGGTATTCTTGCACTGTAAAGCTTCATGCCTCAGTTTATCTGTTCACTGAGTCTTTGTTGACCAGCTATCACCCTCTTCCAACAACCATCTGCTTCACATTCATTGGCTCGGTTACACACATTCACTCGGGGGAGATAACCACTGCAACACATAATTTCTCGCCGTTTCTCCAGCACTTGGCAGCTGTACTGAAGTAGCTGGGGTTAAGCACATTGTTCAACAGCACCTTGACAGAAAACACTATGGGAGGGTCTGGGATTATTTAGTTTACACACCCAAGACCCTTTGAAGGTTTGTAAGTAATGTACTACAATACTTAAAGATGTCTTTTAAATATGTCCTCTAATGCAGCAAATATTTCATTACAGTTTTATCATACGCATAATCTACATTTATACAATTATCATTATGAACTGTGCTGGAAAAATAAAGACATTTCAACTCAGATCTAAAGTGTGTTTTGTTAGGGTTAAATCTGCAATATTTAAATGTGGAAAACTTTAAGTCCTTTCAGTTTGGCGATGTTGTTGACCTCCCCCTCAACCTCTATCCCTTAATTCTAATGAAGGTCACTAAAGCCACGCAGGCCGATTTAAATATAAGTTTAATTCAATATTGCACCCTACACTTGGGAGCAACCAACCTCCTGACATTTAAACGGGGCTTATGAAAGCCTAGACATATATACCTGGTGACTGGTGTTAAGTGGTGTGAAACCCAAAGGATCTAGCCAGGTTTTGGCCCTTTGAAGCTGACAGGCCCACTCCCTCCTGGCATGCCATGACTCCACTTTCTGATTTATAGGTAATTTATTCAGCTGAATAATTAAGGGCCAGTCTGCAGCAGAGAGCATGAATAGCAATAAGCTTGAAGAAAGTAAGTTTCCTTCAGCTGGTGGAGCCATGGACCCAATGCAAACCAGTGTTTGAAATAATATCATTAGAAATTTATTCATCTGCTTTTCTAGGTCTAGTTGATCCATGAGAGGCTGTAGAAAATTATTAAATTCCATTGATTGTACTACTGTCTTTACAAGAATGTCCACTCTGATCAAATCATTTTCAACAGGTCACAATGTCCATTTATTTCATAGAGGCAATAATATTTTAGGCTTTAAAAGTAGTGGACGTTCACAAGACAAAAAGTGTTAAAACTGTTTTCCTTATTTAAAACCACAGTCAAGGAGAGCATCAGGCAATGATGGTGAATGTTCTTCTTTTTGGCTTTTCCCTCTTCAGGGGTCACCACAGTGAGTCATCCTCCTCCATCTCACTCTGTCCTCTGCATCCTCTGTCCTCACTCCAGCTACCTCCATGTCCTCTCTACTGCATCTATAAATCTCCTCTTGTCTTTTTACTGGCATCTTCATTTCTAACATCCTTCTACCAATACACCCACTGTCCCTCCTCTGGACATGTCCAAACCATCTCAGTCTGGCCTCTCTAAATTTGTCTCCCAGTTGTTCAACCTGTGCTGTACCTCTGATTATCTCGTTCCTAATCTTATCCATCCTTCCTTTTGAAGGGATTTTTGTCAGCTCCATTGACTCCAGACCATACAACATAGCTGGTTTCAAATCTGTCTTGTAAACGTTTCCTTTGACCTTTGCTGCTACACTTTTGTTGCAAATCACTCCTGAAACTTGTCCTGCCTGCACTCTCTTCTTCGCCTCTTTTTCATACTCCCCAGTTTCCTGGATAATGGACCCCTAGTACTTGAAGTCCTGCACCTTTGTGACCTGTGCACCTTGTGGCCTCACTGTTCCACCGGCCTCCCTCTTATTCACACACATGCACTCTGTCTTACTTCGGCTGACTTTCATTCCTCATCTAAGTGCATACCTCCACCTCTCTAAGTTCTCTTCCAGCTGTTCCCTGTTCTTATCTCAGATCACAATGTCATCTGCAACAGGGACGTGCAGAGCCCACTAAAGGGGCAGGTGCTCAAAAAAAAAAAAAAGGGGGGCACATCTAACTGCATTTTAGGACAGAATATTAACAAAGTCACATAGCTTTCAGAGTTTAATAAACAATGATAAATTACAAAATTGTGAGATATACTATCAAAGCTTAGGAAAACCTCTACATAGAACATACAACTATCCATATGTAAAATATTTTATTAGTAATTTCTTTCTGCAGGTCTACTTTGTTATAGGAAAGTATTGCAATATTCAAACCTGCGATTTAGCAAGATATGTAAATCAGAGCTACACCACCAGACATATTTTGTCTTTACAGAATTACACTATTAAAAATATAAACAAGGGCACAATGCAACTTTTTAGTGTACTGTAATCTATAAAAGAAAGAGCTGCCTGGTTTGCTACACTTGCAGTGGAGATGAAGATGGTCCATTCAGAAAAGCAGAGATGCATCAAACTTTAACATGTGTGCAATCACCTGCAATGTGACTGCAGGAAAAAACAAAACAAAAGCAAAAATTGAATTGTTAATGCATGTCACCATGAGAAAAGCCTACTGAGACTAACTGACCACCAAAATGTATACCTATATCTCTATTTGGGTTTTAATGTATTTTGTAAGTACCTATATACATTTTATTCAATCTTTCCTCTTCTTTTTTTCTTGTCAGTTTCTCTTCTCTTTTTTCCTCATTGTCTTCGCTGTGTTGAGTGGAGGCCAATGTCTCTTGTTTATTTCAGTCTCTTGCCTTTCTTTTTTCCCCCAAAACTGAATCTAAAATCCAAAATCTTCTTTTCCATCATGGTGCTTTAAAGCTGCACTATGTAACTTTCTGTTGTGCTCAGGACTTAGACATATTTTCAGAAGGGAAAAGCATTCTGCTCCCTCCCCCTCAGAGCCATATATGGCTCTGAGGGGGAGCCACAGTCCGTGCTCTGCTGAACTTGAGTTCAGCTCCGCCTCCTGCTGCATGTCCACTCGGAGCCGCTTCAATAATCTGTGATTATATGTTAATAAAACGTTCTAAAAAAATAAAATAAAACCATGGAGCGCTAGTCCAGCACACCAAAAGACCAGGAAATCTTCAGAGCCTCGGGCAGCCACGTTGAACCCTACTTTAATTTGCTCGTGACAAATTCATTTCCTCATTCATTGCAGTCGGCAGAGGGAGCGGTACAGAGCGGTGAATGAAGCGATTATTTGACTTTTGAAAAAAAAAAAGTCCTGATCAGGGATTAAGAAGGGGAATTTAATACATTTGTGTCACATACAAAACAGTCCTGCATCGCTTTCCAATCCTTTGAATGAGAACGTGCGCGGCGCTGGGGCTGGGGCAGGCGGGGGAAGCTCGTGCATGAAAATAACTCTGTTTTTATTGGCTGGTTAAGGCCGGGTCACTCTGTGTTTTTAGTGTTTTTATAAATGCTGATAGAGAAGCAAGAGGACTATAGTTTTTTTTTCAGAGATTACTTTGTCTAACATCAGTCTGTCAGGAGATAGTGACAGAGTGAAGAAATATGTTAAAAATATATTGTTATTGTTGTTAGGTTAAAAAGCTCCGCGGTGGCAGGGCTCCGGGGGTGGATGAGATTCGTCCTGAGTTCCTTAGGGCTCTGGATGTTGTGGGGTTGTGTTGGCTTATGCGACTCTGCAATATCGCGTGGACATCGGGGGCAGTTCCCTTGGATTGGCAGACTGGGGTGGTGGTTCCCCTATTCAAAAAGGGGGACCGTAGGGTGTGTTCCAACTATAGGGGGATCACACTCTTAAGCCTCCCTGGTAAGGTCTATTCAGGGGTTCTGGAGAGGAGGGTCCATCGGATAGTCGAACCTCGGATTCAGGAGGAGCAGTGTGGTTTTCGTCCTGGTCGTGGAACACTAGACCAGCTCTTGACCTGTCAGTGACTGAGCACCTGTCAGTGACTGAGCACCTGTCAGTGACTGAGCACCTGTCAGTGACTGAGCACCTGTCAGTGACTGAGCACCTGTCAGTGACTGAGCACCTGTCAGTGACTGAGCACCTGTCAGTGACTGAGCACCTGTCAGTGACTGAGCACCTGTGGAGGAAGTGGACGCGGGCACACCTTGGCTGCCGCTGCTCCTCGTACTTTTTGCTTTTTGAAGCCTTTTTTATTACTTTCTGCTGTTTTTTTCACCGAGCCTTGTTGGACATTTCTACCTTTCTTGAACGCAGAGTGCGACAGGCGTAAGCCTGTGTACAGCACCTGTACAAGCGGACGCGGACATTTCTACCTTTCTTTGAACCTTTCTACCTTTCTTGAACGCAGAGTGCGGCAGGCGCAAGCCTGTGTACAGCACCTGTGTGAACGGACGCGGACATTTCTACCTTTCTGTGATTAAGTTTTGTGTTTTAGTTAGTTAGTTTTAGAGCAACTGTCTTTTCTGACTGCGTTGTGGATCTGCAAACATTATAAGTTGCCGGTCAAAGCAGATGACCGCTTGTCCTGAGCCTGGGTCTGCTAGAGGTTTCTTCCTTCTAAAAGGGAGTTTTTCCTTTCCACTGATGCCATTGTGCTTGCTCAGGATGGGAGATCGTGGCGAAGCCAAGATTTGACTTGTTTGCTTGATTCATTAGATAGAAAACTTTCCTAGTCTAACCGGAACTTTAATAGTAGGGGCTGCTAGCTCCCGCTAGCTTAAACACGAATTTAGCTTCGAGTATCACGTAGCTGCATTTATTGTTCGCTTACCTGCTGCCTCTCTCAACTTCCTGTGTCCTCTGGACTGTTCTGGACTCTCTTCTGTACTCCTTCAAGGTAATGCTCGTTCGAGTTACCTCTCTCTGCTTCTTGTATATCTTTCTCGGAGCCGTGGGCCTGCTGCTAGCGGCTAGCTCTGTGCTAGCCTCCACCGGCTCGTGGATGTTGACGTACTCCGCTTCACAGTTGTTTGAACTTAACAACTGCTCCATTCCTCTTTCTGTTTCCACCATCAAACAACTGGGACTTCTGCGTAGACCTCGTTACATCCATAGAAGCTCTCGAAGGAAAATCGTTTCTTCTCAAGCGAACTCGGATTCGATTAGTGCTGTCTGGACTGAGAGACGTGTCGCACCTCGATGGCGTCATCAGAACGCTGCGTCTGTAGGCCTTTGTAGTCCTCTGCGCACGAAGTGGCGAGGAAAACGTGGAGTGGATTTCAGTCTGCTTAAACCGGTTCAAAAAGCTCCTATTCCAACTGGTATTAAATTAGAACTTTTCAATGTGCAGTCTCTTTCCAACAAGTCATGTTTAATTCATGATCACATTCTGGAGAAGAACTTGGACCTCATGTGTCTTACAGAGACGTGGCACCAACCAAATGTGTTCAGTTCTCTGAATGAGGCGTGTCCCTCTGGATACAGTTATCTGCAGAGAGCCCGCAGCACTGGCCGCGGTGGTGGTCTGGCTGTAATCTACCGCAGTAATTTAAAACTGTCTCATCTGTCTTCTCAGGACTTTTCCTCTTTTGAATGTCTGGCTTTCAGCTTCAAAGCCCCACTCCTGATGAATGTTATATTAATTTATAGACCTCCCAAACCGCATGTTTCATTTAACTCAGAGATGCATGACCTCCTCACTTTTTTCTGCACCTCCCCTGTGAAGACTATTTTTCTTGGCGACTTAAATATCCACGTGGACAATTCTTCTTCACCTCTGGCAACAGATTTTAAGTCTCTTCTGGACTCTCTTAATCTCACTCAACATGTTGACGCCCCTACGCACAGCAGGGGGCATACTCTGGATTTGGTGATTACAGACACTGTACTCATCAATAACTTATCTGTATATGACCTGGGTGTCTCAGATCACAGGGTCATCTCCCTGGAAGTGCCTTCATCTTCGCCTGCTTCAAACCCAAAACGACCCATCCAGTTCCGTGACCTTAAAAACATTTCCCTTGATGTTCTGTCTGCCGATCTTCACACCCTGACCGCTGTCAATCATTCTTCTGCAGATGACTCTGTGGATTACTACAACCAATCTCTTCGGGAGCTCCTGGACCTACACGCCCCCTTGAAGACAAGACTGGTGTCTTTCTCCCGTTCAGCCCCTTGGTACACTGATGAGCTGCGCAAGATGAAGGCAACTGGCCGTGCTATTGAAAGACGTGTAAAATCATCTGGTCTGTCTGTGCATAAGCAGGCATATAAAGAACATCAGAAAGCATACGCCTATTCTCTTAAAGAAGCACGCTCCAAATATTATTCTAACATCATCAACACCTGCCCTGGAAACTCTAAACAGCTCTTCTCCACAATCACTCGTCTGCTTAATCCCATTAAGCAAACTCTTGAGGACTCTGCTCAAAAATGCGACCTGTTTCTTTCATCTTTTAAAACCAAAGTTGACACTATCAGATCTCAGCTCCACAACCTCCCCGTTCTCAGTGTGCCACCCACCCGTCTGCATTCTGGGACCCTAAACAGCTTTGACGAAGTTGTTCAGAGTGAGGTGGAGGCCATCATCAAGAAAATGAAGCCTTCATCCTGTGCCCTGGATCCTTTCCCCTCGTCTCTCATAAAAACCAATCATTCTGCAATAGGCCCACTTATCACTCAAATAATAAATCAGTCTCTACAATCTGGTCATGTTCCACTGCCTCTAAAAACCGCCATCATTAGGCCTCTTCTGAAAAAATCTAATTTGGATCCCAACATTTTTTCTAATTACCGCCCAATTTCACACCTCCCTTTTCTGTCTAAAGTGCTGGAAAAAGCTGTTGCTGCTCAGCTGCAGGATCACCTACAACAACACTCTCTGTATGAGAAGTTCCAGTCTGGATTCAGGGCAGCTCACAGTACAGAGACTGCATTGCTGAGGGTTACCAATGATGTCCTCTTGGCTGCTGACACTGGCTCTCCCTCCATCCTTGTCCTCCTTGACCTCACTGCAGCCTTCGACACTGTGGACCATAGTATCCTCCTCCACCGTCTTCATGTGGAGGTCGGTCTCTGCGACACAGTCCTGGACTGGTTCAAATCTTTCCTCTCCAATAGGCTGGAATGTGTTAGTCTTGGCAACGCCACGTCCCAGACAGTTTGTGTCTCCTGTGGTGTCCCTCAGGGGTCAGTTCTGGGGCCCCTGCTGTTTTCCCTTTACATGCTGCCTTTAGGTCAAATTATTAATCAGTTCAACATTTCTTTTCACTGTTATGCCGACGATACACAGCTTTACATCAGGACTGGAGCATCCTCATCTTCCACCTTGTCATCTCCATCTTCACTCACTGCCCTCTCTGCCTGCCTGGAGGCAATTAGGGCATGGATGAATCAGAACTTTCTTCAATTAAACTGCTCCAAGACTGAGGCCATACTGATTGGCACCCCTCACCAGGTACAAACATCTCCTATAACAACACTTTCCTTTTCTGGACAAGACATCCCCCTCTCCACCTCTGTTACTAATCTTGGAATAAAAATGGACTCCAATCTTACATTTGAAAATCACATTAAGCATTTGTTTAAAACTTGCTTCTTCCATCTTCGAAACATCTCCAGACTTCGCCCATCCCTAACTTTTTCCGATGCTGAGAAGCTCGTCCATGCTTTTGTCTCCTCCAGGCTCGACTACTGCAACTCCC
>JBBPBX010078896.1:0-16517 GCA_038048925.1 Garcialebias charrua
TACTTTCTGCAGCAGCTTCATCTATCTTCTGCTCATGTTCTTCATACTTTCTGCAGCAGCTTCAGTTATCTTCGGCTCATGTTCTTCATACTTTCTGCAGCAGCTTCATCTATCTTCGGCTCATGTTATTCATACTTTCTGCAGCAGCTTCATCTATCTTCTGCTCATGTTCTTCATACTTTCTGTAGCAGCTTCATCTATCTTCGGCTCATGTTATTCATACTTTCTGCAGCAGCTTCAGTTAGCTTTTGCTCGTGTTCTTCATACTTTCTGCAGCAGCTTCAGTTATCTTCGTCTCATGTTCTTCATACTTTCTGCAGCAGCTTCAGTTAGATTTTGCTCATGTTCTTCATACTTTCTGCAGTAGCTTCATCTATCTTCGGCTCATGTTCTTCATAGTTTCTGCAGCAGCTTCAGTTATCTTCGGCTCATGTTCTTCATATTTGCTGCAGCAGTTTCAGTTATCTTCGGCTCATGTTCTTCATACTTTCTGCAGCAGCTTCATCTATCTTCGGCTCATGTTCTTCATACTTTCTGCAGCAGCTTCAGTTATCTTCTGCTCATGTTCTTCATACTTTCTGCAGCAGCTTCATCTATCTTCGGCTCATGTTCTTCATACTTTCTGCAGCAGCTTCATCTATCTTCTGCTCATGTTCTTCATACTTTCTGCAGCAGCTTCATCTATCTTCTGCTCATGTTCTTCATACTTTCTGCAGCAGCTTCATCTATCTTCTGCTCATGTTCTTCATACTTTCTGCAGCAGCTTCATCTATCTTCTGCTCATGTTCTTCATACTTTCTGCAGCAGCTTCATATCTTCTGCTCATGTTCTTCATACTTTCTGCAGCAGCTTCATCTATCTTCTGCTCATGTTCTTCATACTTTCTGCAGCAGCTTCATCTATCTTCGGCTCATGTTCTTCATACTTTCTGCAGCAGCTTCAGTTATCTTCTGCTCATGTTCTTCATACTTTCTGCAGCAGCTTCATCTATCTTCTGCTCATGTTCTTCATACTTTCTGCAGCAGCTTCATCTATCTTCTGCTCATGTTCTTCATACTTTCTGCAGCAGCTTCATCTATCTTCTGCTCATGTTCTTCATACTTTCTGCAGCAGCTTCATCTATCTTCGGCTCATGTTCTTCATACTTTCTGCAGCAGCTTCAGTTATCTTCTGCTCATGTTCTTCATACTTTCTGCAGCAGCTTCATCTATCTTCTGCTCATGTTCTTCATACTTTCTGCAGCAGCTTCATCTATCTTCTGCTCATGTTCTTCATACTTTCTGCAGCAGCTTCATCTATCTTCGGCTCATGTTCTTCATACTTTCTGCAGCAGCTTCAGTTATCTTCTGCTCATGTTCTTCATACTTTCTGCAGCAGCTTCATCTATCTTCTGCTCATGTTCTTCATACTTTCTGCAGCAGCTTCATCTATCTTCTGCTCATGTTCTTCATACTTTCTGCAGCAGCTTCATCTATCTTCTGCTCATGTTCTTCATACTTTCTGCAGCAGCTTCAGTTATCTTCTGCTCATGTTCTTCATACTTTCTGCAGCAGCTTCATCTATCTTCGGCTCATGTTCTTCATACTTTCTGCAGCAGCTTCATCTATCTTCTGCTCATGTTCTTCATACTTTCTGCAGCAGCTTCATCTATCTTCTGCTCATGTTCTTCATACTTTCTGCAGCAGCTTCATCTATCTTCGGCTCATGTTCTTCATACTTTCTGCAGCAGCTTCAGTTATCTTCTGCTCATGTTCTTCATACTTTCTGCAGCAGCTTCATCTATCTTCTGCTCATGTTCTTCATACTTTCTGCAGCAGCTTCATCTATCTTCTGCTCATGTTCTTCATACTTTCTGCAGCAGCTTCATCTATCTTCTGCTCATGTTCTTCATACTTTCTGCAGCAGCTTCAGTTATCTTCTGCTCATGTTCTTCATACTTTCTGCAGCAGCTTCATCTATCTTCTGCTCATGTTCTTCATACTTTCTGCAGCAGCTTCATCTATCTTCGGCTCATGTTCTTCATACTTTCTGCAGCAGCTTCATCTATCTTCTGCTCATGTTCTTCATACTTTCTGCAGCAGCTTCATCTATCTTCTGCTCATGTTCTTCATACTTTCTGCAGCAGCTTCATCTATCTTCGGCTCATGTTCTTCATACTTTCTGCAGCAGCTTCAGTTATCTTCTGCTCATGTTCTTCATACTTTCTGCAGCAGCTTCATCTATCTTCTGCTCATGTTCTTCATACTTTCTGCAGCAGCTTCATCTATCTTCGGCTCATGTTCTTCATACTTTCTGCAGCAGCTTCATCTATCTTCTGCTCATGTTCTTCATACTTTCTGCAGCAGCTTCATCTATCTTCTGCTCATGTTCTTCATACTTTCTGCAGCAGCTTCATCTATCTTCGGCTCATGTTCTTCATACTTTCTGCAGCAGCTTCAGTTATCTTCTGCTCATGTTCTTCATACTTTCTGCAGCAGCTTCATCTATCTTCTGCTCATGTTCTTCATACTTTCTGCAGCAGCTTCATCTATCTTCTGCTCATGTTCTTCATACTTTCTGCAGCAGCTTCATCTATCTTCGGCTCATGTTCTTCATACTTTCTGCAGCAGCTTCATCTATCTTCGGCTCATGTTCTTCATACTTTCTGCAGCAGCTTCATCTATCTTCTGCTCATGTTCTTCATACTTTCTGCAGCAGCTTCAGTTATCTTCTGCTCATGTTCTTCATACTTTCTGCAGCAGCTTCATCTATCTTCGGCTCATGTTCTTCATACTTTCTGCAGCAGCTTCAGTTATCTTCTGCTCATGTTCTTCATACTTTCTGCAGCAGCTTCATCTATCTTCGGCTCATGTTCTTCATACTTTCTGCAGCAGCTTCATCTATCTTCTGCTCATGTTCTTCATACTTTCTGCAGCAGCTTCATCTATCTTCTGCTCATGTTCTTCATACTTTCTGCAGCAGCTTCATCTATCTTCTGCTCATGTTCTTCATACTTTCTGCAGCAGCTTCATCTATCTTCTGCTCATGTTCTTCATACTTTCTGCAGCAGCTTCATCTATCTTCTGCTCATGTTCTTCATACTTTCTGCAGCAGCTTCAGTTATCTTCTGCTCATGTTCTTCATACTTTCTGCAGCAGCTTCATCTATCTTCGGCTCATGTTCTTCATACTTTCTGCAGCAGCTTCAGTTATCTTCTGCTCATGTTCTTCATACTTTCTGCAGCAGCTTCAGTTATCTTCTGCTCATGTTCTTCATACTTTCTGCAGCAGCTTCATCTATCTTCGGCTCATGTTCTTCATACTTTCTGCAGCAGCTTCATCTATCTTCTGCTCATGTTCTTCATACTTTCTGCAGCAGCTTCAGTTTTCTTCGGCTCATGTTCTTCATACTTTCTGTAGCAGCTTCATCTATCTTCGGCTCATGTTCTTCATACTTGCTGCAGCAGCTTTAGTTTTCTTCGGGTCATATTCTTCATACTTGCTGCAGCAGCCTCAGTTACCTTCTGCTCATGTTATTCATACTTGCTACAACAGCTTCATCTATCTTCTGTTCATGTTCTTCATACATTCTGCAGCAGCTTCATCTATCTTCGGCTCATGTTCTTCATACTTTCTGCAGCAGCTTCAGTTATCTTCTTTTCTTCTGTTCATGTTCTTCATACTTTCTACAGCAGCTTCATCTATCTTCGGCTCATGTTCTTCATACTTTCTGCAGCAGCTTCAGTTATCTTCTGTTCATGTTCTTCATACTTTCTACAGCAGCTTCATCTATCTTCTGCTCATGTTCTTCATACTTTCTGCAGCAGCTTCATCTATCTTCTGTTCATGTTATTCATACTTGCTGCAGCAGCAGCTTCATCTATCTTCGGCTCATGTTCTTCATACTTGCTGCAGCAGCTTCAGTTATCTTCTGCTCATGTTCTTCATACTTTCTGCAGCAGCTTCATCTATCTTCTGCTCATGTTCTTCATACTTTCTGCAGCAGCTTCATCTATCTTCTGCTCATGTTCTTCATACTTTCTGCAGCAGCTTCATCTATCTTCTGCTCATGTTCTTCATACTTTCTGCAGCAGCTTCAGTTATCTTCTGCTCATGTTCTTCATACTTTCTGCAGCAGCTTCATCTATCTTCGGCTCATGTTCTTCATACTTGCTGCAGCAGCTTCATCTATCTTCGGCTCATGTTCTTCATACTTTCTGCAGCAGCTTCATCTATCTTCTGCTCATGTTCTTCATACTTTCTGCAGCAGCTTCATCTATCTTCGGCTCATGTTCTTCATACTTTCTGCAGCAGCTTCAGTTATCTTCTGCTCATGTTCTTCATACTTTCTGCAGCAGCTTCATCTATCTTCTGCTCATGTTCTTCATACTTTCTGCAGCAGCTTCATCTATCTTCTGCTCATGTTCTTCATACTTTCTGCAGCAGCTTCATCTATCTTCTGCTCATGTTCTTCATACTTTCTGCAGCAGCTTCAGCTATCTTCTGCTCATGTTCTTCATACTTTCTGCAGCAGCTTCATCTATCTTCTGCTCATGTTCTTCATACTTTCTGCAGCAGCTTCATCTATCTTCGGCTCATGTTCTTCATACTTTCTGCAGCAGCTTCAGTTATCTTCTGCTCATGTTCTTCATACTTTCTGCAGCAGCTTCATCTATCTTCTGCTCATGTTCTTCATACTTTCTGCAGCAGCTTCATCTATCTTCGGCTCATGTTCTTCATACTTTCTGCAGCAGCTTCATCTATCTTCTGCTCATGTTCTTCATACTTTCTGCAGCAGCTTCATCTTCTGCTCATGTTCTTCATACTTTCTGCAGCAGCTTCATCTATCTTCGGCTCATGTTCTTCATACTTTCTGCAGCAGCTTCATCTATCTTCTGCTCATGTTCTTCATACTTTCTGCAGCAGCTTCATCTATCTTCTGCTCATGTTCTTCATACTTTCTGCAGCAGCTTCATCTATCTTCGGCTCATGTTCTTCATACTTTCTGCAGCAGCTTCAGTTATCTTCTGCTCATGTTCTTCATACTTTCTGCAGCAGCTTCATCTATCTTCTGCTCATGTTCTTCATACTTTCTGCAGCAGCTTCATCTATCTTCTGCTCATGTTCTTCATACTTTCTGCAGCAGCTTCATCTATCTTCGGCTCATGTTCTTCATACTTTCTGCAGCAGCTTCAGCTATCTTCTGCTCATGTTCTTCATACTTTCTGCAGCAGCTTCAGTTATCTTCGGCTCATGTTCTTCATACTTTCTGCAGCAGCTTCAGCTATCTTCGGCTCATGTTCTTCATACTTTCTGCAGCAGCTTCATCTATCTTCTGCTCATGTTCTTCATACTTTCTGCAGCAGCTTCAGTTATCTTCTGCTCATGTTCTTCATACTTTCTGCAGCAGCTTCATCTATCTTCGGCTCATGTTCTTCATACTTTCTGCAGCAGCTTCAGTCTATCTTCTGCTCATGTTCTTCATACTTTCTGCAGCAGCTTCAGTTATCTTCGGCTCATGTTCTTCATACTTTCTGCAGCAGCTTCAGCTATCTTCGGCTCATGTTCTTCATACTTTCTGCAGCAGCTTCATCTATCTTCTGCTCATGTTCTTCATACTTTCTGCAGCAGCTTCAGTTATCTTCGGCTCATGTTCTTCATACTTTCTGCAGCAGCTTCAGTTATCTTCTGCTCATGTTCTTCATACTTTCTGCAGCAGCTTCAGCTATCTTCGGCTCATGTTCTTCATACTTTCTGCAGCAGCTTCAGCTATCTTCGGCTCATGTTCTTCATACTTTCTGCAGCAGCTTCAGCTATCTTCTGCTCATGTTCTTCATACTTTCTGCAGCAGCTTCAGCTATCTTCTGCTCATGTTCTTCATACTTTCTGCAGCAGCTTCATCTATCTTCGGCTCATGTTCTTCATACTTTCTGCAGCAGCTTCAGTTATCTTCTGCTCATGTTCTTCATACTTTCTGCAGCAGCTTCAGCTATCTTCGGCTCATGTTCTTCATACTTTCTGCAGCAGCTTCATCTATCTTCTGCTCATGTTCTTCATACTTTCTGCAGCAGCTTCATCTATCTTCGGCTCATGTTCTTCATACTTTCTGCAGCAGCTTCAGTTAGCTTCTGCTCATGTTCTTCATACTTTCTGCAGCAGCTTCAGTTATCTTCGGCTCATGTTCTTCATACTTTCTGCAGCAGCTTCAGTTAGATTCTGCTCATGTTCTTCATACTTTCTGCAGCAGCTTCATCTATCTTCGGCTCATGTTCTTCATAGTTTCTGCAGCAGCTTCAGTTATCTTCGGCTCATGTTCTTCATATTTGCTGCAGCAGTTTCAGTTATCTTCGGCTCATGTTTTTCATACTTTCTGCAGCAGCTTCATCTATCTTCGGCTCATGTTCTTCATACTTTCTGCAGCAGCTTCAGTTATCTTCGGCTCATGTTCTTCATACTTTCTGCAGCAGCTTCATCTATCTTCGGCTCATGTTCTTCATACTTTCTGCAGCAGCTTCATCTATCTTCTGCTCATGTTCTTCATACTTTCTGCAGCAGCTTCATCTATCTTCTGCTCATGTTCTTCATACTTTCTGCAGCAGCTTCATCTATCTTCTGCTCATGTTCTTCATACTTTCTGCAGCAGCTTCATCTATCTTCGGCTCATGTTCTTCATACTTTCTGCAGCAGCTTCAGTTATCTTCTGCTCATGTTCTTCATACTTTCTGCAGCAGCTTCATCTATCTTCTGCTCATGTTCTTCATACTTTCTGCAGCAGCTTCATCTATCTTCTGCTCATGTTCTTCATACTTTCTGCAGCAGCTTCAGTTATCTTCTGCTCATGTTCTTCATACTTTCTGCAGCAGCTTCATCTATCTTCTGCTCATGTTCTTCATACTTTCTGCAGCAGCTTCAGTTATCTTCTGCTCATGTTCTTCATACTTTCTGCAGCAGCTTCATCTATCTTCTGCTCATGTTCTTCATACTTTCTGCAGCAGCTTCATCTATCTTCGGCTCATGTTCTTCATACTTTCTGCAGCAGCTTCAGTTATCTTCTGCTCATGTTCTTCATACTTTCTGCAGCAGCTTCATCTATCTTCTGCTCATGTTCTTCATACTTTCTGCAGCAGCTTCATCTATCTTCTGCTCATGTTCTTCATACTTTCTGCAGCAGCTTCATCTATCTTCGGCTCATGTTCTTCATACTTGCTGCAGCAGCTTCAGTTATCTTCTGCTCATGTTCTTCATACTTTCTGCAGCAGCTTCATCTATCTTCTGCTCATGTTCTTCATACTTTCTGCAGCAGCTTCATCTATCTTCTGCTCATGTTCTTCATACTTTCTGCAGCAGCTTCATCTATCTTCTGCTCATGTTCTTCATACTTTCTGCAGCAGCTTCAGTTATCTTCTGCTCATGTTCTTCATACTTTCTGCAGCAGCTTCATCTATCTTCTGCTCATGTTCTTCATACTTTCTGCAGCAGCTTCATCTATCTTCTGCTCATGTTCTTCATACTTTCTGCAGCAGCTTCAGTTATCTTCGGCTCATGTTCTTCATACTTTCTGCAGCAGCTTCAGTTATCTTCTGCTCATGTTCTTCATACTTTCTGCAGCAGCTTCATCTATCTTCTGCTCATGTTCTTCATACTTTCTGCAGCAGCTTCATCTATCTTCTGCTCATGTTCTTCATACTTTCTGCAGCAGCTTCATCTATCTTCTGCTCATGTTCTTCATACTTTCTGCAGCAGCTTCATCTATCTTCTGCTCATGTTCTTCATACTTTCTGCAGCAGCTTCATCTATCTTCTGCTCATGTTCTTCATACTTTCTGCAGCAGCTTCATCTATCTTCTGCTCATGTTCTTCATACTTTCTGCAGCAGCTTCATCTATCTTCTGCTCATGTTCTTCATACTTTCTGCAGCAGCTTCATCTATCTTCGGCTCATGTTCTTCATACTTTCTGCAGCAGCTTCATCTATCTTCTGCTCATGTTCTTCATACTTTCTGCAGTAGCTTCATCTATCTTCTGCTCATGTTCTTCATACTTTCTGCAGCAGCTTCATCTATCTTCTGCTCATGTTCTTCATACTTTCTGCAGTAGCTTCATCTATCTTCTGCTCATGTTCTTCATACTTTCTGCAGCAGCTTCATCTATCTTCGGCTCATGTTCTTCATACTTTCTGCAGCAGCTTCATCTATCTTCTGCTCATGTTCTTCATACTTTCTGCAGCAGCTTCATCTATCTTCTGCTCATGTTCTTCATACTTTCTGCAGCAGCTTCATCTATCTTCTGCTCATGTTCTTCATACTTTCTGCAGCAGCTTCAGTTATCTTCTGCTCATGTTCTTCATACTTTCTGCAGCAGCTTCATCTATCTTCTGCTCATGTTCTTCATACTTTCTGCAGCAGCTTCATCTATCTTCTGCTCATGTTCTTCATACTTTCTGCAGCAGCTTCAGCTATCTTCTGCTCATGTTCTTCATACTTTCTGCAGCAGCTTCATCTATCTTCGGCTCATGTTCTTCATACTTTCTGCAGCAGCTTCATCTATCTTCTGCTCATGTTCTTCATACTTTCTGCAGCAGCTTCATCTATCTTCGGCTCATGTTCTTCATACTTTCTGCAGCAGCTTCATCTATCTTCTGCTCATGTTCTTCATACTTTCTGCAGCAGCTTCATCTATCTTCTGCTCATGTTCTTCATACTTTCTGCAGCAGCTTCAGCTATCTTCGGCTCATGTTCTTCATACTTTCTGCAGCAGCTTCATCTATCTTCTGCTCATGTTCTTCATACTTTCTGCAGCAGCTTCAGTTATCTTCTGCTCATGTTCTTCATACTTTCTGCAGCAGCTTCATCTATCTTCGGCTCATGTTCTTCATACTTTCTGCAGCAGCTTCATCTATCTTCTGCTCATGTTCTTCATACTTTCTGCAGCAGCTTCATCTATCTTCTGCTCATGTTCTTCATACTTTCTGCAGCAGCTTCATCTATCTTCTGCTCATGTTCTTCATACTTTCTGCAGCAGCTTCATCTATCTTCGGCTCATGTTCTTCATACTTTCTGCAGCAGCTTCATCTATCTTCTGCTCATGTTCTTCATACTTTCTGCAGCAGCTTCATCTATCTTCTGCTCATGTTCTTCATACTTTCTGCAGCAGCTTCATCTATCTTCTGCTCATGTTCTTCATACTTTCTGCAGCAGCTTCATCTATCTTCTGCTCATGTTCTTCATACTTTCTGCAGTAGCTTCATCTATCTTCTGCTCATGTTCTTCATACTTTCTGCAGCAGCTTCATCTATCTTCTGCTCATGTTCTTCATACTTTCTGCAGTAGCTTCATCTATCTTCTGCTCATGTTCTTCATACTTTCTGCAGTAGCTTCATCTATCTTCTGCTCATGTTCTTCATACTTTCTGCAGCAGCTTCATCTATCTTCGGCTCATGTTCTTCATACTTTCTGCAGCAGCTTCATCTATCTTCTGCTCATGTTCTTCATACTTTCTGCAGCAGCTTCATCTATCTTCTGCTCATGTTCTTCATACTTTCTGCAGCAGCTTCATCTATCTTCTGCTCATGTTCTTCATACTTAGATGAAGCTGCTGCAGAAAGTATGAAGAACATGAGCAGAAGATAGATGAAGCTGCTGCAGAAAGTATGAAGAACATGAGCCGAAGATAACTGAAGCTGCTGCAGAAAGTATGAAGAACATGAGCCGAAGATAACTGAAGCTGCTGCAGAAAGTATGAAGAACATGAGCAGAAGATAACTGAAGCTGCTGCAGAAAGTATGAAGAACATGAGCAGAAGATAACTGAAGCTGCTGCAGAAAGTATGAAGAACATGAGCAGAAGATAGATGAAGCTGCTGCAGAAAGTATGAAGAACATGAGCAGAAGATAGATGAAGCTGCTGCAGAAAGTATGAAGAACATGAGCCGAAGATAACTGAAGCTGCTCTTCATACTTGCTGCAGCAGCTTCAGTTATCTTCTGCTCATGTTCTTCATACTTTCTGCAGCAGCTTCATCTATCTTCTGCTCATGTTCTTCATACTTTCTGCAGCAGCTTCATCTATCTTCGGCTCATGTTCTTCATACTTTCTGCAGCAGCTTCATCTATCTTCTGCTCATGTTCTTCATACTTTCTGCAGCAGCTTCATCTATCTTCTGCTCATGTTCTTCATACTTTCTGCAGCAGCTTCATCTATCTTCGGCTCATGTTCTTCATACTTTCTGCAGCAGCTTCAGTTATCTTCTGCTCATGTTCTTCATACTTTCTGCAGCAGCTTCATCTATCTTCTGCTCATGTTCTTCATACTTTCTGCAGCAGCTTCATCTATCTTCTGCTCATGTTCTTCATACTTTCTGCAGCAGCTTCATCTATCTTCTGCTCATGTTCTTCATACTTTCTGCAGCAGCTTCATCTATCTTCGGCTCATGTTCTTCATACTTTCTGCAGCAGCTTCAGTTATCTTCTGCTCATGTTCTTCATACTTTCTGCAGCAGCTTCAGTTATCTTCTGCTCATGTTCTTCATACTTTCTGCAGCAGCTTCATCTATCTTCGGCTCATGTTCTTCATACTTTCTGCAGCAGCTTCATCTATCTTCTGCTCATGTTCTTCATACTTTCTGCAGCAGCTTCATTATCTTCGGCTCATGTTCTTCATACTTTCTGCAGCAGCTTCATCTATCTTCTGCTCATGTTCTTCATACTTTCTGCAGCAGCTTCATCTATCTTCTGCTCATGTTCTTCATACTTTCTGCAGCAGCTTCATCTATCTTCTGCTCATGTTCTTCATACTTTCTGCAGCAGCTTCATCTATCTTCTGCTCATGTTCTTCATACTTTCTGCAGCAGCTTCATCTATCTTCTGCTCATGTTCTTCATACTTTCTGCAGCAGCTTCATCTATCTTCTGCTCATGTTCTTCATACTTTCTGCAGCAGCTTCATCTATCTTCGGCTCATGTTCTTCATACTTTCTGCAGCAGCTTCAGTTATCTTCTGCTCATGTTCTTCATACTTTCTGCAGCAGCTTCAGTTATCTTCTGCTCATGTTCTTCATACTTTCTGCAGCAGCTTCATCTATCTTCTGCTCATGTTCTTCATACTTTCTGCAGCAGCTTCATCTATCTTCTGCTCATGTTCTTCATACTTTCTGCAGCAGCTTCAGTTATCTTCTGCTCATGTTCTTCATACTTTCTGCAGCAGCTTCAGTTATCTTCTGCTCATGTTCTTCATACTTTCTGCAGCAGCTTCAGCTATCTTCTGCTCATGTTCTTCATACTTTCTGCAGCAGCTTCATCTATCTTCTGCTCATGTTCTTCATACTTTCTGCAGCAGCTTCAGTTATCTTCTGCTCATGTTCTTCATACTTTCTGCAGCAGCTTCATCTATCTTCGGCTCATGTTCTTCATACTTTCTGCAGCAGCTTCAGTTATCTTCGGCTCATGTTCTTCATACTTTCTGCAGCAGCTTCAGTTATCTTCTGCTCATGTTCTTCATACTTTCTGCAGCAGCTTCATCTATCTTCGGCTCATGTTCTTCATACTTTCTGCAGCAGCTTCATCTATCTTCTGCTCATGTTCTTCATACTTTCTGCAGCAGCTTCAGTTATCTTCTGCTCATGTTCTTCATACTTTCTGCAGCAGCTTCAGTTATCTTCTGCTCATGTTCTTCATACTTTCTGCAGCAGCTTCAGTTATCTTCTGCTCATGTTCTTCATACTTTCTGCAGCAGCTTCATCTATCTTCGGCTCATGTTCTTCATACTTTCTGCAGCAGCTTCAGTTATCTTCTGCTCATGTTCTTCATACTTTCTGCAGCAGCTTCAGTTATCTTCGGCTCATGTTCTTCATACTTTCTGCAGCAGCTTCATCTATCTTCGGCTCATGTTCTTCATACTTTCTGCAGCAGCTTCAGTTATCTTCTGCTCATGTTCTTCATACTTTCTGCAGCAGCTTCATCTATCTTCTGCTCATGTTCTTCATACTTTCTGCAGCAGCTTCATCTATCTTCTGCTCATGTTCTTCATACTTTCTGCAGCAGCTTCATCTATCTTCGGCTCATGTTCTTCATACTTTCTGCAGCAGCTTCAGTTATCTTCTGCTCATGTTCTTCATACTTTCTGCAGCAGCTTCAGTTATCTTCTGCTCATGTTCTTCATACTTTCTGCAGCAGCTTCAGTTAGCTTTTGCTCATGTTCTTCATACTTTCTGCAGTAGCTTCATCTATCTTCGGCTCATGTTCTTCATAGTTTCTGCAGCAGCTTCAGTTATCTTCGGCTCATGTTCTTCATATTTGCTGCAGCAGTTTCAGTTATCTTCGGCTCATGTTCTTCATACTTTCTGCAGCAGCTTCATCTATCTTCGGCTCATGTTCTTCATACTTTCTGCAGCAGCTTCAGTTATCTTCGGCTCATGTTCTTCATACTTTCTGCAGCAGCTTCATCTATCTTCGGCTCATGTTCTTCATACTTTCTGCAGCAGCTTCATCTATCTTCTGCTCATGTTCTTCATACTTTCTGCAGCAGCTTCATCTATCTTCTGCTCATGTTCTTCATACTTTCTGCAGCAGCTTCATCTATCTTCTGCTCATGTTCTTCATACTTTCTGCAGCAGCTTCATCTATCTTCGGCTCATGTTCTTCATACTTTCTGCAGCAGCTTCAGTTATCTTCTGCTCATGTTCTTCATACTTTCTGCAGCAGCTTCATCTATCTTCTGCTCATGTTCTTCATACTTTCTGCAGCAGCTTCATCTATCTTCGGCTCATGTTCTTCATACTTTCTGCAGCAGCTTCAGTTATCTTCTGCTCATGTTCTTCATACTTTCTGCAGCAGCTTCATCTATCTTCTGCTCATGTTCTTCATACTTTCTGCAGCAGCTTCAGTTATCTTCTGCTCATGTTCTTCATACTTTCTGCAGCAGCTTCATCTATCTTCTGCTCATGTTCTTCATACTTTCTGCAGCAGCTTCATCTATCTTCGGCTCATGTTCTTCATACTTTCTGCAGCAGCTTCATCTATCTTCTGCTCATGTTCTTCATACTTTCTGCAGCAGCTTCATCTATCTTCTGCTCATGTTCTTCATACTTTCTGCAGCAGCTTCATCTATCTTCTGCTCATGTTCTTCATACTTTCTGCAGCAGCTTCATCTATCTTCGGCTCATGTTCTTCATACTTTCTGCAGCAGCTTCAGTTATCTTCTGCTCATGTTCTTCATACTTTCTGCAGCAGCTTCATCTATCTTCTGCTCATGTTCTTCATACTTTCTGCAGCAGCTTCATCTATCTTCTGCTCATGTTCTTCATACTTTCTGCAGCAGCTTCAAATATCTTCTGCTCATGTTCTTCATACTTTCTGCAGCAGCTTCAGTTATCTTCTGCTCATGTTCTTCATACTTTCTGCAGCAGCTTCATCTATCTTCGGCTCATGTTCTTCATACTTTCTGCAGCAGCTTCAGTTATCTTCTGCTCATGTTCTTCATACTTTCTGCAGCAGCTTCAGTTATCTTCGGCTCATGTTCTTCATACTTTCTGCAGCAGCTTCAGTTATCTTCTGCTCATGTTCTTCATACTTTCTGCAGCAGCTTCAGTTATCTTCGGCTCATGTTCTTCATACTTTCTGCAGCAGCTTCATCTATCTTCTGCTCATGTTCTTCATACTTTCTGCAGCAGCTTCAGTTATCTTCTGCTCATGTTCTTCATACTTTCTGCAGCAGCTTCATCTATCTTCTGCTCATGTTCTTCATACTTTCTGCAGCAGCTTCAGTTATCTTCTGCTCATGTTCTTCATACTTTCTGCAGCAGCTTCATCTATCTTCTGCTCATGTTCTTCATACTTTCTGCAGCAGCTTCATCTATCTTCTGCTCATGTTCTTCATACTTTCTGCAGCAGCTTCATCTATCTTCTGCTCATGTTCTTCATACTTTCTGCAGCAGCTTCATCTATCTTCTGCTCATGTTCTTCATACTTTCTGCAGCAGCTTCATCTATCTTCTGCTCATGTTCTTCATACTTTCTGCAGCAGCTTCATCTATCTTCTGCTCATGTTCTTCATACTTTCTGCAGCAGCTTCATCTATCTTCTGCTCATGTTCTTCATACTTTCTGCAGCAGCTTCATCTATCTTCGGCTCATGTTCTTCATACTTTCTGCAGCAGCTTCATCTATCTTCTGCTCATGTTCTTCATACTTTCTGCAGCAGCTTCATCTATCTTCTGCTCATGTTCTTCATACTTTCTGCAGCAGCTTCATCTATCTTCTGCTCATGTTCTTCATACTTTCTGCAGCAGCTTCAGTTATCTTCTGCTCATGTTCTTCATACTTTCTGCAGCAGCTTCATCTATCTTCTGCTCATGTTCTTCATACTTTCTGCAGCAGCTTCATCTATCTTCTGCTCATGTTCTTCATACTTTCTGCAGCAGCTTCAGCTATCTTCTGCTCATGTTCTTCATACTTTCTGCAGCAGCTTCATCTATCTTCGGCTCATGTTCTTCATACTTTCTGCAGCAGCTTCATCTATCTTCTGCTCATGTTCTTCATACTTTCTGCAGCAGCTTCATCTATCTTCGGCTCATGTTCTTCATACTTTCTGCAGCAGCTTCATCTATCTTCGGCTCATGTTCTTCATACTTTCTGCAGCAGCTTCATCTATCTTCGGCTCATGTTCTTCATACTTTCTGCAGCAGCTTCATCTATCTTCTGCTCATGTTCTTCATACTTTCTGCAGCAGCTTCATCTATCTTCTGCTCATGTTCTTCATACTTTCTGCAGCAGCTTCAGTTATCTTCTGCTCATGTTCTTCATACTTTCTGCAGCAGCTTCATCTATCTTCGGCTCATGTTCTTCATACTTTCTGCAGCAGCTTCATCTATCTTCTGCTCATGTTCTTCATACTTTCTGCAGCAGCTTCATCTATCTTCTGCTCATGTTCTTCATACTTTCTGCAGCAGCTTCATCTATCTTCTGCTCATGTTCTTCATACTTTCTGCAGCAGCTTCATCTATCTTCGGCTCATGTTCTTCATACTTTCTGCAGCAGCTTCATCTATCTTCTGCTCATGTTCTTCATACTTTCTGCAGCAGCTTCATCTATCTTCTGCTCATGTTCTTCATACTTTCTGCAGCAGCTTCATCTATCTTCGGCTCATGTTCTTCATACTTTCTGCAGCAGCTTCATCTATCTTCTGCTCATGTTCTTCATACTTTCTGCAGTAGCTTCATCTATCTTCTGCTCATGTTCTTCATACTTTCTGCAGTAGCTTCATCTATCTTCTGCTCATGTTCTTCATACTTTCTGCAGTAGCTTCATCTATCTTCTGCTCATGTTCTTCATACTTTCTGCAGTAGCTTCATCTATCTTCTGCTCATGTTCTTCATACTTTCTGCAGCAGCTTCATCTATCTTCGGCTCATGTTCTTCATACTTTCTGCAGCAGCTTCATCTATCTTCTGCTCATGTTCTTCATACTTTCTGCAGCAGCTTCATCTATCTTCTGCTCATGTTCTTCATACTTTCTGCAGCAGCTTCATCTATCTTCTGCTCATGTTCTTCATACTTAGATGAAGCTGCTGCAGAAAGTATGAAGAACATGAGCAGAAGATAGATGAAGCTGCTGCAGAAAGTATGAAGAACATGAGCCGAAGATAACTGAAGCTGCTGCAGAAAGTATGAAGAACATGAGCCGAAGATAACTGAAGCTGCTGCAGAAAGTATGAAGAACATGAGCCGAAGATAACTGAAGCTGCTGCAGAAAGTATGAAGAACATGAGCCGAAGATAACTGAAGCTGCTGCAGAAAGTATGAAGAACATGAGCAGAAGATAGATGAAGCTGCTGCAGAAAGTATGAAGAACATGAGCAGAAGATAGATGAAGCTGCTGCAGAAAGTATGAAGAACATGAGCAGAAGATAGATGAAGCTGCTGCAGAAAGTATGAAGAACATGAGCCGAAGATAACTGAAGCTGCTGCAGAAAGTATGAAGAACATGAGCAGAAGATAGATGAAGCTGCTGCAGAAAGTATGAAGAACATGAGCAGAAGATAGATGAAGCTGCTGCAGAAAGTATGAAGAACATGAGCAGAAGATAGATGAAGCTGCTGCAGAAAGTATGAAGAACATGAGCAGAAGATAACTGAAGCTGCTGCAGAAAGTATGAAGAACATGAGCAGAAGATAGATGAAGCTGCTGCAGAAAGTATGAAGAACATGAGCCGAAGATAGATGAAGCTGCTGCAGAAAGTATGAAGAACATGAGCAGAAGATAGATGAAGCTGCTGCAGAAAGTATGAAGAACATGAGCAGAAGATAACTGAAGCTGCTGCAGAAAGTATGAAGAACATGAGCAGAAGATAACTGAAGCTGCTGCAGAAAGTATGAAGAACATGAGCCGAAGATAGATGAAGCTGCTGCAGAAAGTATGAAGAACATGAGCAGAAGATAGATGAAGCTGCTGCAGAAAGTATGAAGAACATGAGCAGAAGATAGATGAAGCTGCTGCAGAAAGTATGAAGAACATGAGCAGAAGATAGATGAAGCTGCTGCAGAAAGTATGAAG
>JBBPBX010078897.1:0-16517 GCA_038048925.1 Garcialebias charrua
AGGGGTGCTTGAGCACCCCCAAAAAGAGGCTAAAATAACCACTGAAGTTAGTTCATATTAAAAATTTACTTTTAAACAGTTTGTGTGATTTATAAGTGTATTAAGTGCAGGATCATTTCTAACCTTACCTTACTAATTGTTTAGTATGTCCCACACTGCGTGTACCTCTTCATCTTCCTCCCTGCTCTGCACTGTGGGACAACAAATGCTGCTCTAAGTTTTTGGCCACACTTTGTTAAAAACTGCCTAATATTTAGCACTTTGTCACTGGCTTAGAAAAGATTTGCTCTCAGTCCTCCTGCTCAATTTAGAAAAGCGTCCTGGTCGCTCCGACATTGCTTCAAAAACTCTGCGGGGCCCAGGTTCAGCCGTTCTGGGCGTTTAATCAAACCTAAAATGCGGGACTAGTGATGGACCTTACTGGGTGTTCTGGGGGGGCGTGTGTGGTGGACCACTAGGGGGCTCTACTCACACCCAGTGGACCGAATGTGTTAAGGATGCTTTTATTGTGAAAGGTCCAGAGGACCGGATGTTATGTTGGTATATAAGGCGGTGTTGGGTGGTTTTCCCGCGAGTTGAAAGTAGGAGTGAATAAAGTGAAGACCTGCATCCCGTCTCCTGTGTCGTCTCTTCATCACCTCCTACAATTATATGGTTTTGTTAATATCAGCTTTTTACAACAGTTTCACTCATTTTTGCTATTAATTTTAACAATTCTTTACATTTAGCTACGCCTTTGACAATTTCTAAGTTTATATTTTAGTTATGAATTCATGTTTTGGCTCATAATTACTGTATGTTTTAGCTTCCTACTATTTTTCAAACTGTAGGTTTTAGCACAGGTCTATTTTCAGCTTTTAGTTATGATTATGCTAACTTTTACCGTTCACTACAATTTAGCTGATTTGATTGGCAGACTGGGGTGGTGGTTCCCCTATTCAAAAAGGGGGACCGTAGGGTGTGTTCCAACTATAGGGGGATCACACTCTTAAGCCTCCCTGGTAAGGTCTATTCAGGGGTTCTGGAGAGGAGGGTCCATCGGATAGTCGAACCTCGGATTCAGGAGGAGCAGTGTGGTTTTCGTGCTGGTCGTGGAACACTGGACCAGCTCTACACCCTCAGCAGGGTCCTGGAGGGTGCGTGGGAGTTTGCCCAACCAGTTTACATGTGCTTTGTGGACTTGGAAAAGGCATTCGACCGCGTCCCTCGGGGGGTTCTGTGGGGGTACTCCGGGAGTATGGGGTACCAGGCCCATTGATAAGGGCTGTTAGGTCCCTGTACGACCGGTGTCAGAGCTTGGTCCGCATTGCCGGCAGTAAGTCAGGCTCGTTTCCGGTGAGAGTTGGACTCCGCCAAGGTTGCCCTTTGTCACCGATTCTGTTCATAACTTTTATGGACAGAATTTCTAGGCGCAGCCAAGGTGTTGAGAGGATCCGTTTTGGTGACCTTAGAATCACTTCTCTGTTTTTTGCAGATGATGTGGTCCTACTGGCTTCATCAGTTCGTGATTTACAACTTTCACTGGAGCGGTTTGCAGCCGAGTGTGATGCGGCCGGGATGAGGATCAGTTCCTCCAAATCCGAGGCCATGGTCTTGAGCCGGAAAAGGGTAGCATGCCCTCTCCGGGTCGGGGAGGAGGTCCTGCCCCAAGTGGAGGAGTTTAAGTATCTCGGGATCTTGTTCACGAATGAGGGAAAACTGGAGCGTGAGATCGATAGGCGGATAGGTGCAGCGTCCGCAGTGAAGCGGGCGCTGTACCGGTCTGTCGTGGTGAAGAGAGAGCTGAGTCAAAAGGCAAAGCTCTCAATTTACCGATCGATCTACGTTCCCACCCTCATCTATGGTCATGAGCTTTGGGTTATGACCGAAAGAACAAGATCTCGGATACAAGCGGCTGAAATGAGTTTTCTCCGCAGGGTGGCTGGACTCTCCCTTAGAGATAGGGTGAGAAGCTCAGTCATCCGGGAGGGACTCGGAGTAGAGCCGCTGCTTCTCCACATCGAGAGGAGCCAGTTGAGGTGGCTCGGGCATCTGGTTAGGATGCCTCCTGGACGCCTCCCTGGTGAGGTGTTCCGGGCATGTCCCACCGGGAGGAGACCCAGAGGAAGACCCAGGACACGCTGGAGGGACTATGTTTCTCGGCTGGCCTGGGAACGCCTTGGGATTCCCCCAGAGGAGCTGCTCCAAGTGGCTGGGGAGAGGGAAGTCTGGGCCTCCCTACTTAGGCTGCTACCCCCGCGACCCGACCCCGGATAAGCGGAAGAAGATGGATGGATGGATGAGCTTTCAACTGTGGTTTTGCTAATTTTAGCTTCTGCATACAGGTTTTCTCATTTTAGCTTTTAGGTAGAGATTAGCTTATTTTAGGGTCTGTTCGTTTTAGGTTTTTACTCTTTCTAATAATTGTGATTCAAACATTCAGCTAAAGTTTACCTATTTTGCTTTTATGGTTTAACCTGTTTTAGTTTTGCAAATTTTAGCTTTATCCACAATTTTGCTCATTTTAGATGTTTGCTATTTTTAGCTACTTTTAGGCAGTGGTGGGCTGTAACTAAGTACAAGTACTTTGTTACTGTACTTAAGTAAATTTTTCATGCATCTGTACTTTACTTAAGTAGAATTAAATGTGGGTATTTTTACTACATTTTACATGAAGTATTTGTACTTTCTACTACACTACATTTCTATAATGTGTTGAGTTACAAGTTACATTCACGTTGCAGTTTTTTGATTTGTTCATTAGTTTGAAAGTAACTGATGTCGAGAGAGTTGGTTCATTGAATCACTGCAAAGTGGACAGGTAACATTAGACCCACCTTCAAGAAGAGCTGGGCCAATGATGTATATTCTAGTGTACACGTCATTGAGCTGGAAGCACCCACAGCACCACTAACACACACAAAATGGATTCCACCACAGAGATTCAGCCAGAAGATACACAACACCCATGGCCTTATTGAAAGATTATTGAAATATTATTGAAAGACTATTGAAATATTATTGAAAGACTATTGAAATATTATTGAAAGACTATTGAAATATTATTGAAAGACTGTTCAGTACAGCAGGACAGATTCTCTCTCCCAAAAGAACCAGACTGGACTCAAAAAACTTTGAAAACCAACTTCTTCTGAACTTGAACAATAAATTCTTGCTGCAACATTAAAATGTATCAGTTCATGGATGTTAGGAGACAAGAGATGTCTCGACACTCGGGTCTACGTTTTGAAAATGGTGTCAGGAAGTTAAAATACAGTATTGTTCACTATTGGTCCATTACAAGTTGACTAGACATTATTTTAACTAGAGTTGAAGACAAACTGCAGTTGAAATGATCAGATATTTCTTTGTTAGACCTAATGCTCCTTTTATCAAACAGACAGACAACTTTTACTTAAATGTTTTTACTGCAGTTAAAATGTTGTGTTAAATCAAAACTTTCAAAGGTATAATCATTCCACTTTCTTATTTTGCTTAATGACATTTAACTCGGCATGTCATCCCTGAAATTCTGATGCACAGAATCACAAGTCCAAGTGTGAATTGTGTCACAGAGTAAACACAATAAAAACATGTATTATCTGCAGCATTGTTCATTAAAATGACAACACTGTTAATGTATTATAGAAAATATACATACAGTATGCACATGTAATGATACTGTAGACCATTGCATTAGGTAATACATTCAGCAAGTACTTTTACTTTAAGTATTTTTAAAAGCAAGTACAGTATTTTCTGGTGTATAGGTCGCACCGGTGTATAGGTCACACCTACGTTTAGCTCTGCTGCAAATGTCTGCCACAGGAGCGCACAGCAAGGCTTTTAAGAAGATTAACACTTAAAAACAATTATTTGTTTGATAAAAATTATAGCAAATATATGTCTGAGCTGAACTTTTCCTAAATGAACGTAATTGTGAAATGAGCTGGATTTAAAAATTTGTTTTACCGAAAGTGATAACAAGCCATATATAGGTCACACCTGAGTATAGGTCGCAGGCCTTGAAAAAAACATAAAAAGGTGCGACCTATGCACCGGGAAATACGCTACTTATTTACTTTTACAATTAATATGGTACTTTTACTAGAGTAAATTAAAAATTTTGTCTGTTTATTTGTACTTTTACTTAAATACAGGGTTTGAGTACTTTCTCCACCACTGCTTTTAGGCACGGTGTCTAATTTGAACTTTAAGGCACTTTCCCTAAACTTTACTGGTGATGCCTTCACGGTCACCTGCGCATCATGGCGACCCGCTGCAGCTGCTCTCTCATCCACAGAACATCAGAGGCCGCGGACTCGTCCAGGGACAGAACCAGGACCTGGGTGCTGTCAGGGAGACCTTGGACCAGACTGCTCAGGGACGACTCGGAGCTCCACAGACACTCCAGGAAGCCGGACTTGTTGGTGAAGGCGTGCACGACCAGAGAGCCCTCCTGGGCTCCGGGCTCGTAGGAGAATGTCCCATCCAGAGTCGGGACAGTGAACGCGGCCGCGGCGTCGCCCGGCTCCGGTCCGTCTCCGGGCTGAGGGCTGCTGGGTTTTGTTCTGTGGTCATGGAGAGAAGCCCGGAGCGACCCGTCCGAACCTGGGTCCAGTTTGTCTCTGTGCCGCGGTGGCCTCGGTTCCGTCAGACCAGCTGTCACAACGATGAGGAGCAGGAACAGCGCGGGCACAAAACCCATTGTTCCGCTACGGAGCGAAGACCTTGAACTCACCACGAAGAGCCGAGCAGAATTTATTATTTTAAATTAAAAGACTGGACGGTAGTTTTAACTGAGAGGAAAACTGCCCGGCGCATGTTTCACCTTTAATATGAAGACATTTATTACAAAAGAGTAGGCGTCACCGTGAATAGATAACGGATTTTTAGAACGGCGGCCCTGAGAGGACAAAAAGCTTAAAGAAAAACTAGATTTTCACATTCTAAAGAAGCACCACTAAAAAAAAAACACAGCCAGTAGGGAGCACCTTCCAGTACCAGCCCGGGTAAATGGTGGGGGTTGTGTCAGGAAGGGCAGCCTACATAAAACACTTTGGTCAAAACTATAATGTGAGTTAATCAAAGTGAAACCATACCGGTGTTACCGTATTTTCCGTAATATAGGTCGCATAATAGGCTATAGGCTATGCCACGGGTAGGTGTGTGACGTACCTCCGTTAAAATATCGGACACATCCCGCACTTCCGGTTCCGATCCACTGCCGTTGTTGTTAGCGTTAGCTCCTAGTAGCAGACCATGACAACGACCCGAAATGGGAAGCGGCTGCGCGCTACTGGCGCTACAAATGAGTTCCGTTGTGTCCGCCCACCGGTGGGAACAGCTGTTCCGAGTGGGGGTTAGGGCGAAAATTTATCGCGGCTATCCATAGGGGGAACGTCGCCATTATTTTATATGGATTTATATGTGTATAGAGTTATTATTGGTGTGTATGCAGATGTTTTATTAATTGTATTTAGACATTTATTAATTGTATTTAGCTGTCAAGCTGAAGAAGGAGTCCTATTGGGCCTTTTTGGCCTGTGGGACCCCGGAAGCAGCAGATAGGTACCGACAGTCCAAGCGGCATGCGGCTCGGGTGGTTGCTGAGGCAAAAACTCGGGCGTGGGAGGAGTTCGGAGAGGCCATGGAGAATGACTTCCGTACGGCTTCGAGGCGATTCTGGTCCACCATCCGGCGTCTCAGGGGGGGAAAGCGGTACGCGACCAACACCATTTATGGTGGGGATGGCGTGCTGTTGACCTCAACTCGGGATGTTGTGAGTCGGTGGGCGGAATACTTCGAAGACCTCCTCAATCCTACTGGCACGTCTTCCACTGAGGAAGCGGAGCCTGGGGACTTTGGGTCGGGCTCTCCAATCTCTGGTGCTGAGGTCACCGAGGTGGTTAAAAAGCTCCGCGGTGGCAGGGCTCCGGGGGTGGATGAGATTCGCCCTGAGTTCCTTAGGGCTCTGGATGTTGTGGGGTTGTGTTGGCTTACGCGACTCTGCAATATCGCGTGGACATCGGGGGCAGTTCCCTTGGATTGGCAGACTGGGGTGGTGGTTCCCCTATTCAAAAAGGGGGACCGTAGGGTGTGTTCCAACTATAGGGGGATCACACTCTTAAGCCTCCCTGGTAAGGTCTATTCAGGGGTTCTGGAGAGGAGGGTCCGTCGGATAGTCGAACCTCGGATTCAGGAGGAGCAGTGTGGTTTTCGTCCTGGTCGTGGAACACTGGACCAGCTCTACACCCTCAGCAGGGTCCTGGAGGGTACATGGGAGTTTGCCCAACCAGTTTACATGTGCTTTGTGGACTTGGAGAAGGCATTCGACCGCGTCCCTCGGGGGGTTCTGTGGGGGGTACTCCGGGAGTATGGGGTACCAGGCCCATTGATATGGGCTGTTAGGTCCCTGTACGACCGGTGTCAGAGCTTGGTCCGCATTGCCGGCAGTAAGTCAGGCTCGTTTCCAGTGAGAGTTGGACTCCGCCAAGGTTGCCCTTTGTCACCGATTCTGTTCATAACTTTTATGGACAGAATTTCTAGGCGCAGCCAAGGTGTTGAGAGGATCCGTTTTGGTGGCCTTAGAATCGCTTCTCTGTTTTTTGCAGATGATGTGGTCCTATTGGCTTCATCAGGTCGTGATCTACAGCTTTCGCTGGAGCGGTTTGCAGCCGAGTGTGATGCGGCCGGGATGAGGATCAGTTCCTCCAAATCCGAGGCCATGGTCTTGAGCCGGAAAAGGGTAGCATGCCCTCTCCGGGTCGGGGAGGAGGTCCTGCCCCAAGTGGAGGAGTTTAAGTATCTCGGGTCTTGTTCACGAATGAGGGAAAACTGGAGCGTGAGATCGATAGGCGGATAGGTGCAGCATCCGCAGTGAAGCGGGCGCTGTACCGGTCTGTCGTGGTGAAGAGAGAGCTGAGTCAAAAGGCAAAGCTCTCAATTTACCGATCGATCTACGTTCCCACCCTCATCTATGGTCATGAGCTTTGGGTTATGACCGAAAGAACAAGATCTCGGATACAAGCGGCTGAAATGAGTTTTCTCCGCAGGGTGTCTGGACTCTCCCTTAGAGATAGGGTGAGAAGCTCAGTCATCCGGGAGGGACTCGGAGTAGAGCCGCTGCTTCTCCACATCGAGAGGAGCCAGTTGAGGTGGCTCGGGCATCTGGTTAGGATGCCTCCTGGACGCCTCCCTGGTGAGGTGTTCCGGGCATGTCCCACCGGGAGGAGACCCAGAGGAAGACCCAGGACACGCTGGAGGGACTATGTTTCTCGGCTGGCCTGGGAACGCCTTGGGATTCCCCCAGAGGAGCTGCTCCAAGTGGCTGGGGAGAGGGAAGTCTGGGCCTCCCTACTTAGGCTGCTACCCCCGCGACCCGACCCCGGATAAGCGGACGAAAATGGATGGATGGATTTAGACATTTATGTTCGTGCCGGAAGTTCGCGGTCCGGCTCATGAATGCGGAAGTGCCAGAACGGATGTCCGTGGCATATAGTCTATTGTCCAATTATTGCCAAAGAATTGGAAAAATCCATATATAGGTTGCACCTGAATACAGGTAATCCCCGATTTACGAGGTGTCGACCTACGAGGTTCCGGATTTACGAGGTTATCATATTTAATAAAAATATGAAATAATATTTTTTTGTGTGTGTGTTTAAATGTTCTTAATTTCATGTGTACAGCACTTTGTTGCAGCTGTGGTTGTTTTAAATGGCTTTATAAATAAAGTATAATTATTTTTATGATGTTTTATTACAATTTGAAGCGTATTTGCGCGACTTCCGGCCGTTTCCGGAAATGCATCCGTGTCCGCCATTTTACGGTCCCCAAGTACGGTCAAGTGAGGTCCGCCATTATCGGCACTCGGCAGCCGGCTTTGGAGGACTGTTTCTCCCATAAGAGGATGTCTCATAGGATAAATTAGCTGGAAACACTCGGTGAACTCTGTGGACATCTCAGGCCCGGAGCAGCAGCCGCGATCGCTCCTACTACGCCGCCCGACATGCTATCGAGCGCAGCTAACGAAGCTAAGCTAAGCGGGCAGGGACACCAAGCCGACAGGCCGCGGAGAGGCCATCTGCGGCCGGGAGCTCACCTCAATGTCCGCCTTGCAGCCTAAGATGTCGGGGACACCGAGCAAACGCGGAGAAACAGTGCGCGCCGACACCCTTTTGATGAACTGACAATTTAACGAGCGCAGCTAACGTGGAACTAACAACAGCTAACGAGTGCAGCTGCGGGCAGCTCGTTTGGATGGATGGTCGAACACCGCGGAGAAACGGCTTTCAAGGTAAGAAATTTGTTTTTTTAAATATTTTTACAAATGTTTTCTTAAGTGTTTTAAAGTGTTAGGATAGTTGAAATGCTTGGTAACTGTTCATTACCGCACATGTACGTGTTCAGTGGCGGCTCGTGCGGTATATACAAAAAAAAAAAAGTAGTCCCCGATTTACGAAATTTTCGTAGTAACGGCACCCGCTCGTAAATTGGGGGTTACCTATATAGGTCGCACCTACGGCAAAATGTGGACCGTGTTTAGCTCTGTTGCAAATGTCTGCCACAGGAGCGCACAGCAAGGCTTTTAAGAAGATTAACACTTAAAAACAATTATTTGTTTGTTAAAAATTATAGCAAATATGTGTCTGAGCTGAACTTTTCTTTAATAAATGAATAATTTTAGCAGGATAAACACCTAAAAATATATATTTGTTAGCTGACATTATTGTAAGAGTGTGTCTCAGTTAAATTTTTGTTAATAAATGATTACAAATCAGCTTATTTTATAAAAAGCCATAAATAGGTCGCACCTGAATATAGGTCGCAGGGCATGCAAAAATTATAAAAAGCCGCAACCTATATTTCGGAAAATATGGGTACACCAAATTCTGTGACCCATCATATTCTGTGACCACAGGGGGCGACAGCGTACATTCCTCTTTATGTACGTCTTGAGGACCAGTGAGAAGAAGAGTATTTACGTAAACTGCGTAGCTCTAATAAACTACGTAGCAGTAACGGAAATGGGACAGTTCCCAATTGAATGCGATGGTCCGTCTAACTGTGTTCAACGTACCCATTATAACCCTTACCCATTATAACCCTTACCCATTATATTTTTCCCGTCAATGCGACTGAAATAATATTTCTGGAAGTGTCCCATTTCCATTACTGCTACGCAGTTTACGTAAATACTCTTCTTCTCACTGGTCCTCAAGACGTACATACGCTGCCTGTCGCCCCCTGTGGTCACAGAATGTGATGGGTCACCAAATTTGGTGCAACACCTGCTTGGTCGAGGCCCGTGTTAACAGCAACCGCCACCGGTGCTGTTGACAAACAGGGTGCCGGCAGAAATTGTGCTACTGTTAGTCGAAGACTCCGAGGAGGGAAACGTGTCAGGAGACAGAGGGAGAAGAGGAAAGTGAAGAATGTAGGACTGAGGGTTGCAACTCTAAATGTGGGGACAATGACAGGCAAAGGTAGAGAGCTGGCTGACATGATGCAGAGAAGAAAGGTAGATGTTTTATGTGTCCAAGAGACCAAGTGGAAGGGCAGCAAGGCTCGCAGCATTGGAGCAGGGTTTAAACTGTTTTACCATGGTGTGGATAGAAAGAGAAATGGAGTAGGGGTGGTCCTGAAGGAGGAGTTGGCAAAGAATGTAGTAGAGGTGAAGAGAGTGTCAGATAGGGTGATGTGTCTGAAGGTAGAAGTAGAAGGTCTGATGCTAAACATAGTCAGCGAGGGAGGAAAGAGGTGATTGGAGCAGACCTGAATGGACATGTTGGTGAAGGAAACAGAGAGGATGAGGAAGTGATGGGTAGGTTTGGTGTCAAGGAAAGAAACCAGGAAGGACAGATGGTGGTGGATTTTGCCAAGAGAATGGAAATGGCTATAGTCAATACCTATTTCCAAAAGAGGGAGGAACATAGAGTGACCTATAAGAGTGGAGGAAGGAGTACACAGGTCGACTACATTCTGTGTAGAAGAGGAAACCTGAGAGAGATTGGAGACTGTAAGGTTGTAGCAGGGGAGAGCGTGGCCAGACAGCATCGGATGGTTGTGTGTAGAATGACTGTTGTTGCGAAGAAGAGAAAAAGAGTAAAATCAGAGAAGAAGACCAAATGGTGGAAGCTAAAGAAGGAAGAATGTTGTGAGAAATTCAGAGACGAGCTGTTAAAGGCTCTGGGTGGTAAGAAAGAGCTTCCAAGTGACTGGGCTACTACAGCAACAGTAATTAGAGAGACAGGTAGGAAGGTACTTGGTGTGTCATCTGGACAGAGAATGGATGATAAGGAAACCTGGTGGTGGAATAGTGAAGTGCAGGACGCCATTCAAAGAAAGAGATTAGCCAAGAAGAAATATGACAGTGAGAGGACTGAAGAGAGGAGACAGGAATTCATTCATTCATTCAACCTTTATTTATACAGGCTAGCCTCGTTGAGTCACGGGGACTCATTTACAAGAGGGACCTGTCTCACTCACACCAAACAACCATCCACTCTCACACTCACACCTAGGGTCAATTTAGAGTCACCAATCAGCCTAACAAGCATGTTTTTTGGTCTGTGGGAGGAAACCGGAGTACCCGGAGGAAACCCACGCATGCACGGGGAGAACATGCAAACTCCACCCAGAAAGGCCCCGGACCGGGATTTGAACCGGCAACCTTCTCGCTGAGAGGCAGCAGCTCTACCAGTTGTGCCACCGTGCTGCAATATATATATTGCATATATTGAATATAAGGAGATGGGACATAGAGCAAAGAGGGAAGTAGCTAAGGCAAAGCAGAGTGCGTACAATGAGTTGTATGGGAGACTGGACACTAAAGAGGGCGAGAAGGACTTGTACCGATTGGTGAGACAGAGGGATCAGGCTGGAAAGGATGTGCAGCAGGTTAGGCTTATTAAAGATATAGTAATGTTCTAACAAGTGATGGGAGTGTGACAGGAAGATGGAAGGATTACTGTGAGGAGCTAATGAATGAAGAGAATGAAAGAGAAAGAAGAGTAGAGGTCAAAATTGTGAACCAGGAAGTGGGAAATATATAGGGTGAAGTCCGGAAAGCTCTGACAAGAATTAAGAAGAGGAAGGCAGAGTAGGACCTGATGACATACCATTGGAAGTTTGGAAATATTTAGGAGAGACGGCATGAGAAATGGAAAGGAGTTTGGTTTTTGACTCAAATATTTAATATTTGAGGGTGAGAAAATGCCTGAGGAATGGAGAAGTGTGCAGGTGGCCATTTAAAAAATACAAGGATGATGTACAGAGTTTTAGCAACTGCAGGGGAATTAAGTTGATGAGTCTCAAAATGAGGCTCTGGAAGAGTTGTAGAAGCAAGACTTAGACGAGAGGCGAGTAGCAGTATACTGTAGTGTCCTCATACAT
The DNA here is from genome assembly GCA_038048925.1 of Garcialebias charrua. Lineage (NCBI taxonomy): Eukaryota > Metazoa > Chordata > Actinopteri > Cyprinodontiformes > Rivulidae > Garcialebias > Garcialebias charrua. Next base: position 11,377 of record JBBPBX010078897.1, read on the forward strand.
GTCCTGCTGTCCTCATACATGTCCTGTACTAGCCTGGCCCTCACCTTCCTGCACAGCTCCGCTCAATTCTCATTTCCCTTCACTGCACAGTCTGGGACTTCTCTCATTAACAACCATTTCTCCGGTAGATTTTTGTTCGGACCAATCAGAGAACAGAAGGGACGGAGTTTTGGACCCTAACCCACGCCCCCACCTGTCCCAGCGCGCAGAGCCCTATTCAAAGCGATGCAAAGCGATGCAGGACTGTTTTATATGTGACACAAATTTATTAATTTCCCCTTCTTAATCCCTTATCTGGAGTTTTCTTTTGTTTTTTGGGCCAAAAGTCAAGTGATCGCTCGCTCCCTCCTCCTTCTCTCCCTCCGCTGAAATGAACAAGGAAATGGCTGAGGTTGTCACGAGAATTAAACTCGGGTTTTACGTTGCTGCCCGAGTCCCATCAGATTTTCTGGTCTTCTGGTGAGCTGGACCAGCGATCCATGGTTTTATTGTATTTTATTAAAAAGTTTTATTAACATATAAACACAGAATTTGCAGCGCGGCAGCCGGCAGCAAGAGAAAAGCTGCAGGAGGCGGAGCAGTTGTCAAGTTCACCAGAGCACGGGGAGCAGCCATACATGGCTCTGAGGGGAGGGAGCAGAATGTTTTCCCTGTTCAAAATATCCAATGGTTTTGTTCCTCAGCAGAGGCAACGCCTCCAGCAAGAATCGTTTTAAAATGGAGAGGTCCCAGACCCTAGTCTGAAGCGAAGTGAAGACAGGGTCTGGTTTTAACCAGGCTAGTCCTGTACCAGTCTAACATACTTCTCTGCCACTCCAGATTTCCTCATACAATACCACACCTCCTCCCTCAGCACTCTGTCATATGCTTTTTCTAAATCCACAAACACACAATGGAGTTCTTTCTGACCCTCTCTGTACTTCTCCCTCAGCATCCTCAAAGCAAAGATGACATCTGTGGTGCTTTTATCTCAGCACAAAACCAGGACAGTGGTGAGATGTGCTAGGAGTGACAGATAGCTTCAATGTGGAGGTGGGAGTGCATCAAGGATCGGCTCTGAGCCCCTTCTTGTTTGCTCTGGTGATGGACCGACTAACAGATGAGGTCAGGCAGGAATCCCCATGGACTATGATGTTTGCAGATGACATTGTGATCTGTGGTGAGAACAGGGAACAGGTGGAAGAGAACTTGGAGAGGTGGAGGTATGCACTTGAAAGAAGAGGAATGAAAGTCAGCCGTAGTAAGACAGAGTACATGTGTGTGAATGAGAGGGAGGCCAGTGGAACAGTGAGGCTACAAGGAGCAGAGGTCACAAAGGTGCAGCACTTCAAGTACTTGGGGTCCACTGTCCAGGAAAATGGGGAATGTGGTAAAGAGGTGAAGAAGAGAGTCCAGGCAGGATGGAGTGGTAAGATCAGGAGGAGATCAACTGGGAGATAAAGTTCAGAATTAGGTGGTTTGGACATGTCCAGAGGCGGGATATTGGTTTTGGGCAATCACTCTTGTACCGTAATGCCTTTATTAAAGGTAAAACATGCTACCCTTCCTTTTTGTTTTGATAATTTTTGCTTTGACCCAGTAGCTCATAGCTGAAGTTTTTAATATTTTAGATGACATTTTGCTTCTTTTAACTTTTTCTTGTTCCAATAAATGTTGGTAATTATTACAATAAGTGCTTTGTGTTGTCATTGTTTTACAATTAATCTACATTTTTTCTACGGTATTTTACTTTTATGCTGTCAATAATAATTAAAATATTAATACATGCAAATTTACTGTCAACAGTTGACAAAAAAACTTTTAATAATTATTACCTGTGAATATATAAAAACTGTTAACGGTCAATAAAGAGCAAATAAATTAAAAACTAAATAATAAATGGATGTTAACAAAAAATACCTGATAATCTGGGCAAAACTTTTATCCACTGACACCGGACAAACATTAGGCTTACTGGAGTTTTTAAATTAATTTATTTTTATGATTCAAATATAAAATTGACAAAAGGCCTTTGTAATTTTTGTGAAATAGTTTTAACTTTGTCTTTTTAATTCATCTTTTAGGAATACTTAAAATATAAACAAAACACTTTGAGAAAAATAATTAATTTGTCATTTTTTTAATGCAACCAAATTGTGCATCATTACTAAACTACTTAGAAAAGTTAATTAGTTTTTGTTCTGACCAAGGCCTACTCATCCACAATGTCTTTTGTGATGAACTCAGCCTGTGTAGCTCTAAATATTCAAAATAAAAAACACACAAGATGGATTTCTGTCCAGACCGCTGGTTTTAAATCAGAAATTATCCATTTTGCAGGGAAAAAAATTGTCCAAAGTTTCTTTAACTGATGAATCTCACGCTCAGATGTCAAAACGAAACCCTGCGACTCCAGCGAGGATCAGCCCACACCGTTCTGCTCCAGCTGTGTGTAAATCCTGTGCAAAGAGCTATTGGATCATCTCACTTTATTTAAATCTCTGCAGACGTTTGGATGAAACTACGATGGAGATTATTAAACTTGGTTTGATAACTTTGCTGCTTCTGTCGAATGTTTTCAGTCAAGAACTGGACGGTGACACCAGGAGGGATGTGGTCAGAGAGGTAACTTTACCCACCAGATGTTTCATATTATCGGAGCTCGTCCCAGAACCAGCTGCAGGTGGGACCTAAAACTATTTCATTTTTTCCTTTACATGGAAGGCCAAATGGCCAAACACGGCAGTGATCCGGGACATGCTGGTGAAAATCAACAGGAAGTCAAAACAAGGAAAGAAAGGTTCTGGTACAGACTCAGGCTCTTGAGGTCCACAAATCACTGAACAGTCTCGCCCCCGTCTCTCTCTCGGATTTGATACACCCATATACCCCACCGCGTGCTCGGAGGTCAGCGGACCAGGTACTTTTGACAGTTCCAGGAACACGTCTTAAACACAGAGGTGACAGGGCCTTCTCTGTAGCAGGACCAAGACTTTGGAATGAGTTACCGCTGCTTTTCAGACAGGCCCCTCCCTCTCGGTGTTCAAATCCTGTTTAAAGACCCACTACTATTCTGTTGCTTTCAACACCTGATGATCTGTTTGGTTGTTTTATTTATGGTCTGCAATGTTCTTATGTCAATTTTCTGTACTTCATCGTTGTGCGTTGCCTGTTTGTACAGCACTTTGGTTGGCCTTGTCGCCGTTTAAAATGCTTTATAAATAAAATGGTATGGTCTTGTATAAATTAAACCAGACTGCATCATCCGGCGCCAACAAGAACTTTTATTTCCTTCCAAACAAGAAAAATGCAGACGGCAGGGAAACGTGTCTAATTTAAAGCAACTTGATATAAAATATTAACTAACTGAGCACGTTGTAACAAAATTATTTATTTTCAGGGCAGAAATTTCAAACCTTCGTAGACTTGATGGGTAAAAGAAACTCTGACTATCAAGGTAAATATTCCAACTTTTGATGTTTTTGAGTTTAAATTGACCCGGTTAATGAAGCTGATTTCATCCCCTGCAGGAGCCCCGTGAGGATGAGGATGGAGTCAGACAGAGGAAGAGTCCATTAAAAAACATCCCTCATTAGATGCTGTTCAGACTTTCTCTGGTCAGTTTTCATCTCATTGCTCAGCTTTGATGATCTAACGCCAACAGCGACATCTAGTGGTAGATTTCTAAATCACATCATTTTTACAACAAACCATCTCACTCCTAAATACCATCACATGTTTATTAAGTAACATTGTACATTACAAACAAAAATAAAATTAAAAATACAGAGATGGAGTACATGGCCAAAGCAAAAAAAAAAAAGTGGTGTCAGCTCTTCATTTTTCACTGATCTGTTTCGGCAGAGTACGGGTTATTTATTATTTAAAGCCTCCAGAACGACTTGTACACAAGTTGGACAGAGGACGCTGCTGTCAGTCTGTGACGTTTTTATCTAAACATACAAAAGAACTTCAGCTGGCTCGGCATATATATATATATATATAAAAATAAACTAAAGTGAAGTATAACACTTACGACAAAATAAATGGTGGTCCAAGGCTAGAAGAAATAACTACCGGTAAACAGTTGTTACAATTCAGAAAAAACAACAACAAACTTAAGCCATTTTTGGTAAGTTTATAAAAAAGGCCCAAAGTGCGTTTTATTGTTTTATCTCAGATTATATGTTGTCATTTTAACCAGCTGCGCTGACAGCATGAAGGTTTTAGGGAAGATTTAGTTCATTAATGCACGAGTTTGGGTCAAATTTTCCAAATACTGTTTTTTTTCTTCTTCCTGGAAACATAAACTCCAACAGAAACTGATTGTACAACGGTCAAAAACAAGTCGCGAGCATTTCGTTTGGGACTTTGCTCTCCAGAAATCTGTACACGCCGGTCATTTCAAAGCAACGTTGGGGATGAAAGAAAGAGCAGGAGGTGGGAGTGGGGGCAGTATTTTGTTAAAACGACTAATAACGTCAATAAGAATAAAAAAAGACGAGTTTGGCCTTACAGAAGCTGCAGTGATTTTTTTCTTCTTCTGTCGTTAAGGTAAACACATTCCATGATCATGGTGACGAGGAGTCCTGAGGCGGGTTGGGGTGGTTCTGGCTGTACACGCAGACCCCCCTCCACCTCTTACAAAAGCAAAAAATGCCCCCCCGGTACTCCCTCTAGTGGCTGGGAGAAGGTGGAGCACAGGGGAGGTGGGGGAGAGAAGGGTGGGTGACGTCAGGTCCACAGCTGGTGTTCTGACCGGCATCGTTGGCAAACAGAAACAACTCAAGGTGGGGGGGTCCTGCAGAGTGTCTTTAGAAGATCTTGCCTTTCTTTTTGTTCTTCTCCAGAGTCCTGCAACAGAAGAACACAAACATTTAACAACTAAAACTCACCCACACCCTTCTTACGTTCACTCTGCAGGTAGAAGTGGAACAAATCCTTTTTTTGTTCGTATGAGTGAATCTGAACGGAACAAATCCAGTTTCCTTCAATCCCACACAGATCTTTATTTTTTTTTTGTGGCACCTCAGGATAAATACCTGATGTTTATTTTACGGTCATGTCATATTTCTTCTATTATTCTATTCTATCCATACAAGCACCCTGCGGATGTTGGATGTTGTCTATCATGGCTGTGATTATCGTACCCACCACTGCAC
>JBBPBX010078898.1:0-16517 GCA_038048925.1 Garcialebias charrua
CCGTCCCAAGAAGGATACCTGGGTGCGGACGGCTTGAAGTTTTGTTTTGCTCACTTTGAAACCCGCATCATGAAGAAGAAGAAGAATGTCATGGGTGGCTTTGAGACAGTCTTCAGGTGATTCTGATGCTATCAATAAATCATCCACATATTGAAGCAAAGTGGTGCCTTCAGGAAGAGGAAGTTTAACCAACAGGTCTTTTAGTACCTGATTGAATATTCCAGGGGACAATGCAAGCCCCTGAGGAAGACGCGTGTATCGATACTGTTGGCCATTAAAAGTGAAAGAAAAAATGTCTCGTACATCATTTGACAAAGGGAGACAAAAGAAGGCGTTGGCTAAGTCAATACAAGTGAACCATTTTTGTTTTGGGTTCAAGTTTGTTAACGCCACGTATGGATTTGGAACAGGGCAGGTGGGAGTCTTAAGGATTGCATTAATTGACCTAAGGTCATGCACCATTCTGTACTTTCCTGTACCTGCTTTCTCGACTGGCAAAATGGGAGTATTCCACTGTGAATTAGACGGTTCTAATACTCCTGCATTTAGCAACCCCCAAACCGTATTGCTCAGCCCCTCTGCGGCTTCTGGCTTATGTGAGTATTGATACAACCATATTGGCTCAGTGGAGAGAAGTTCAAAAGTGATGGGATCGCAGTTTACTAATCCCACATCCTCTGGACCTTGAGACCAAAGGGATTGTGGGAGCGTATCAAGCATGGCAGGGACCTCTGTGTGATCAGTCTTTTCCCTGCCATGTTCTCTTGAAATAAGTTCATGATCTAATTTACCCAAATCCTGAGCTGAAACATCAATAATATAGCAATCTGTTGATGGTGAAAAAGCAACTGATGGAAGCTGTGTGGGACACCAATCTAGGGCATCCATGACTGTTTTTACCATGGGTCCTAAATCCTTAGCCTGGTGTGAAGGTGAAAGAGCAAGTGAGACATGTGGTGCTGCTTCAGATGACATCCTATACCATTCAAGTTGAGATGGTGATAGGGTGACATGTGAGGCCACCCCCTGAGGACCTACAATGATCTTATCTGAGGTCAAAACCCACTCAGTATCTTGCAAAGTAGAGGCAAAATGCTCTCTAAAACAATCATCAGAGTCACGGTCATAAAAGAGTGTCAGATGTATAGGATCTGGAGGGGGAACATAGGGTCGCAGAGCATCAAGCCATGGCTTCCAAGACAAGTACGCAGAGTAGATGCCCAGTTGCTGTGTTGTTTCAGGGCGTAGCAAAGCCCAGTAGATGTCAGCGACCTCCTCCTGCGTTGGTTTAAGCAGACATTGTGAGGCTGGAGAGGAAGATGATTGTGAACAAGTCCAACAAGTCCCATTGGGCAGAGTGACTTTCAGCCCAGTTGGTTCACACAAAATGGTCGCCCCCATCTTTTTCAACAAGTCTCTACCCAGCAGGTTTACTGGTACATCCTTAGACAAAACAAAAGGATGAGTCAAAGACTGCGGTCCTGCTGTGATTAGGAGAGGTTCAGTTAAATGCAGTTTTTGTTGCACCCCAGAGAAGCCCACCACTGACACCGTGTCAGATGTGGCGTGTTCGGAAAAGTCCAGGTCATTCAACGTGGAGTATGTGGCACCTGTGTCCACCAAGAAGGACAAGTCCTTGTTCATGACTTTCATCCGTATCATAGGGTCTGCACCTCCCCCTATGGACTGGTTTCTCTGTGGGGTGTGTCATTGCTGGTATGAAGAGCTGGACCCTGAGCCATGGGCCCACTCTCTTTGTGGAGCCGGGTGCTGGCCAGCTGGAGCCATCTGTGAGTTGGGAGCTGAGTGAAGGCGTCCTTCCCTCTGTGACTGTGCTTGTTTGTGAAAACATTCACGGGCCCAATGTCCTGGCTTCAAACAAAAATGGCAGACGTCTTGTGCTCTGTTTCCCTGCAGGTTACCTCGGCTATAGCCCCTGCCCCGCGCTCTTCCTCCTCTCCTCCACTGCCCCCTGACCGGACCCTGAGATGAGTTATTATAATATGGCTGGGGTGCCGTGTGCTGCTGTGGGGTGTTAAACACACCTCCCTCCCCAGTAACCATCTGTTTGGCCTCTTTCTTTGATTGCACCACATCTCTAGCTTGCTTTAGTTGTAATTTCAGCAGCTGAGTTTGCATGTCTTTTAAATCAGCTGAACTTTTTACCTCCTCATCTGCTACTTCCTGCAGATGATGAATTAAGTGACGTTCCCATTTCTCTGCATCAGCAGTGGGAAGGTCAGGATTTGCTTTTATTGCTTTACTGACAGCTGCTGGAACACCATCAAGGATAGCTTGTCTAAAGAAATATCTCTGTCCCGCACCTTGCCCGTGGCAGTGTGTTCTATCATGCCACTCTTGCTTACACTGATCTAAATAAACTGTGGGGTTCTGTCCAGGTTTCCAATGAAACTTAGGCACCCCTGAACCCTCCGGGAGTGGGTAAGCCTCCCTAAGGGCTCCTGCGAACCTATTTAAGTGATTTGTCATGGGTTCTGAGTCGAGAACTGTGCGATTCCAACCTGCTGCCCGTTCCAATTCATCCATCCTAGTGGAAGTGACACATCTCCCCAACAAAGCTCTCACATCCCCCACTGCCAATGTGATCCCTTTGGTGAGGCTGTCCACTGAGTTCAACCATTTGCTGGCCCCCTCTGTTAGGGGGGGCAATTTCTCCACCAAGGCCTGAATGTCTCCCAGAGCAAAAGGTTTGTACCTGACTTGTGTACCTGCTTGGAACAAGGGATAGCTGCTGCTGGAAAAAGAACAATTTTCAAACCCTTGCGTCTCCTCATGCTCCATAAGACTAATGGGGTGTGATGTTACAGGAAGTGGTGTACTGGGTGTGGTGTTGTAGAGGGGAAGCGGTGTACTGGTGTTTTCCATCCGATTGGATGGAAGAGGAGGAGAGGTCATAACCTCTGAAGTGATCCGAAGAGGGCCTTCGGCCAAGGGGGGGTTCCCGGGCCTTGATGTGTTGTGGGGTGTCAGATTTAACATCCTGTCAGTTAATTCAGGCCTGTTTCCCCACCCAGGAGCGTCAGGAGGAACATATTTTTGCCCTGATGTCTCACTTAAAGTGAGCGAGAGGGGCCCTGGGGCCACTGGGTGGTAAAACGACACCTGTGACCTTGGGGGTGTTATTGGAGAGAAGGGAGGAGGGGTTATAGATATTGAGCTGACAGCTGCCTTTTGGGACCCATGTGTGTTCATAAAGTCTCTGAAGTCTGATGCACTCACTGATCCCACCTCACTCTTGGTAACCAGATTCTCTGATGTCATGGAATTCTCTTGTACTAAGGTGGAGGGAGCTTCTTCTATCTTTACCACGCCCCCTTCTACATGATATATTGGGTACATGCTTTTTACCGATGGTGCTGGTGGGGTGCTGTTATAGGGTGGAGGCTCAAGAATTCCTGTTTTCTCACTTTTCTCCATAGTCAGTAAATGTAACACTCCTTGTGCTATTAAAACCAGTTTAAACCACTCTTTGCAACTGCTGTCTGATGCAGTCAACAATTTTTTATATTTCCCTTTTTGTAAAGCATTGGCCTCTTTCTTTTGCTTTTCAAAACCTTCTATTTCTTCCTTACACGTCCTTATTTTTTTCCATATTAAACTCACCACGTTACTTTTACCTGTTTTGTCAGTTAATTCCTCTAATTTTTTTAAGAGCTGTTTTTCCTGTTTTTTGTCCTGCATTGATATATTTATTGCCTGTGTTATAATTTTCTTTTGTTCTTCTATGGGTTTAAATGAGGCGCTCCCGCACTTCTGACTAAAATTCCCTTCCATCTCAGCTGTTATACCTTTGTCCATTCTCACAGTAAAACATGCACACACCACACAGCTATTAATCTTTATTGTCACAGGAACCAGGACTCAGTGAATACACGGGTGCCTCCCACACTGGAAGGGTCGAGACAGACTGCGCGTTCCTTATGGCAAGTCAGCCCGTCCGATTCTTTTCCCGTGTACCACTCCGGAACTCTTTTTTCCTTCCTCTTCCACACACACACACGCTGGCCTTATAATTCAACAAGACTTACAACACTGAAGACTGACCAGCTCACGCTGGCCTTATAACTCACAGGACAGACAACGGATAAACAGACCAGCCCAACAGGCACGCGGAGCTCTGACGCCAGAAACTTCAGCAATAAAAAAATTTTTTTAGAACCTTTTGAGTATAACATAGGATTGGTTTGACGTGTGTTGACTCCTCACAGTGTTCGTACCCTCACTGGTTTAGAACATAAAAAAGATTTAGTATTCTGTGACTAATTTTATTCTATTTTTAACTGGTCCAAATTTTGGAACTCTTATCGGATTATTTTATCAGCGAAAGTCAGCGTGTTCATTTCAAAACTCTCACCTAGCCCCGCCCTTACTTATTTAATCTCGAATTATAAGTAAGTCTAAATTGTCACTGTTTTAAACTAGACACAACCTAGTAAGATTACAGTTGAACTTGGTCTCAGAGTTACAGGGTCAGCGGCGAATAAATTATTTATTTATTCTAAAACCCCGACCCCTCTGTTCCAAAAGCCCGTCGGCTTTTTGGTAGGCGCGACCACTGCGTGTTTTTACCTGGGACTTGGGTATTATTATTTACTTCATGTATACGTATACTTGTCTTATTTCATTATCTTAATGAGTCCAACACACTGAGTTAAAATTTGCCTATTAATGTCCAATCACAGATTTCGTTTAAACAGGAATCTGCTTACCTTCTTTGTAAAGTGACCGGTCAGTGATCAGTGCTCTGGACTCCTCTTCCCCTTCCTGTCCGCGCGTGCAACCAACTCGGTAGGAACCTCCAATTGTTGACGTATGAAACTTATCCGCCCCAGAATTCGTTTTTTGGTTCACTTTGGATCAGAAAGGAAAAACACGCTGAAAACACGACAAACGCTCATAATTTAAAGTTCCAAAAAACCAGTTTAATTAATCATAAGTTTAAAAAAAGAAAGTCACAGAATACATTGTGCTATTCTTAAAAGTCATTACATTTGTTCAAAAGAGAGCCAGGGAGACAGTGGGGAGAGAATGGGTGGAAGAAAAGACATTTTATGTGTTTCAAGGAAGACCTCATACAACCTGATTAATCTGGATCCAATTCTCTTCACCCCGGGGCCTTCTGTCTTATCGCTGGAGGAGGATACCCATGTTTATATACTCCTGCAGGATCTTTCCTGCTTGAAAACTACTTCACAACTATTATATAATTAATGCACAAGCTTTATGATCAAGGTATTAATTGTTTTACTACGTTTTATGCAACCATGTTCTCTGCGCCTTCAAGTGAACACAGTTTTCAGAGCTGGACACCTTTTTTCCAACTCACATGAGGCTGATGGGGGATGTGTAACACCCAGAACAAAGGGGCCAGTGTCTCTCCTTGCCAGTCATATAAATCTGTGAAGTCATAAAACTGACAAAAGGCACCAAGGCCCCCCCCGCCACAAGTCACTCAAAGACCAGAAGAGACCCACTTTCAAGCATTCCTTAAGTCCCAAAGCCTCACATGAGTAGATGCTCACATTCTGTCTCCTCTCAGAAAACCCTTACCATTTTATGAGAGAAACTTGATCATTTTTAACATCGTATGAAAAACCTCTTCGATATAATGAAAACACAAAGACAAAATTATTTTATTTCATGACACACTCCAGGATTGAATCAGTTAAAATGAACATCCTTCCCCGACTGTTGTATCTATTTCAATCACTGCCAGTCCCCATACCCTCAAAACAATTTGTAGAATGGGATAGAATGCTGTCAAAATATATTTGGAAAGAGAAAAAAGCCAGAGTTAAATACAAAACTTTACAGTTAAAAAAAGAAAAAGGAGGTTGGGGGCTTCCCTGTTTGAGAGAATATTTTTGTGCAGCTCAGTTAAGACCTTTGATATGTTTGTGCTGTCCGGATTACACTGCAGGATGGAAAGATGTTGAAGGGGACACAATTAAAACAATACCGATTAAAGCCATAATAGCCGACACAAAATTGCAAACCAAAATCAATTTGGCAGATGAACCAATATCGCAAGTAATGATATCGGCTTGGAACGAAGCAATTAAAATATGTGGACTAGAAAATGCCTCTAAAATTCTGCGATGGTGCGCCTATGACTCAGATTTCATTCCAAATCTACATGATGGTAGATTCAAGGGGTGGATTTCAAAAGGCCTAACTAGTTATCATTCTTTTGTCCACAAGGGGGCGTTCCAAAGCTTTGAATCCTTGAAAACAAAATACAACTTATGCACAGATGACTTTTTTAGATATCTACAGGTGAGAAATTATTTTTACCAAGACCTACAAATACATTTACAAAATTTGGGATTTGTGGAAACATTTATATCATTATCTAAATCAAAGACGGGTAAAATTATTTCCAGGATATATAACGCCATCCTGCAGTGTAAGAAAGACAGTACTGTTTATGTTAAAGTGAAATGGGAAAAAGAAGGTAACCTGACGATTCCAGAGGAAGATTGGGACCACATTTGTAAGATACCATGGACAACAACAAGATCGAAGGTTTGGCGTGAATTTTGTTGGAAAAACATTTTAAGATTTTTCATAACCCCAGAGCAGAAAAGATATCAAGGAAAAGGTAGTGCATGCTGGAGATGTGGCAGGGATGGTGCCAATCATTTCCATATTTTCTGGGGCTGCCAAACCATTCAACAATATTGGTCTCAAATACATGAGCATCTACAGAACATTTTCACATTCGATTTTCCTTTAACCTTTGAATGCATATTTCTATGTAACATACCGGTCGATAAACTGAACTATAATGATCAAAAACTTCTGTACATTTTGCTGGCGGGGAGCAAAAAGGCCCTCACAAGAAAATGGCTTAAACAGGAACCCCCAACAACTGAAGACTGGATTAATGTAGTGAAAGAGATTTATGTATTGGAGAAACTGTCTTATTCCATTAATGTTCAGATGGTCACATTCTATAAGATATGGTCAAAATGGACAGAATATGTTAAACCTGTTATGTCTGACTTTGTGTAAACCTTGCTGCCATTCAGGTTGATATCTGGACTTGATATGTAATGTCAATGATTCTTAATATTCAGGCTACCCCGCCACTCACATGTAAGTTCTGGTTGGTTTTTGCTTAGGTTTTTATTTTATTATTATTATTTTTTTTTTGTTTGTTTATTTTCATTCTATTATTCTCTAGCTGCTGTTCGGTTTGTTAAAAAGGAAAAATGAGGAAACTGAGAATGTAAAAAGAGAAAGAAATCAATATAACTATAATTGTACTGTAACTGACTTTCTCAATAAAAAAATTAAAAAAAAAAAAAAAAAATTTGTTCTTTAGCAGTGCTCTTCGAGCTGATTTATGAAATGAGCTGAAACATGGAGTAGGATTGACCCTTAAAATCTGAGACAGCTGAGGAATTTAATCAGTAAGCAGAAATATCTGCTCCAGTTGCAGAAATCTTACAGAAACTGACAATCACTCATCTGCTTTAAAAGTTGAACAAGAAAATGTGAAGTTAAAGGAAACATCCTTTGTCCCAAAGCCAGTTTAAGTATCATTATTATTTTAGTTACTTTATTTTTCTTTCTTTATGAGTTGATGGCTAGGTATTTAAAAAACCTAACATTTAGCCCTCCCCACCATCCATTTATGTTGCTTTTATTTTGAACTGTAACTTGAAGTTTTGTGTTAAGAGAGGTGGAAAGAGAAGTTATGGAGATGCCGCTAATGTCGAACCTGAGACGCTGCTAATGTCGAATGCAGACCGTTCTATTTACCGAGGGAATTTACAGCTGTTATGATTGTTGCTGTATATATTCCTCCAAGCTCCAACAGCAAAGTTAGAGGTGAGGCACTGAATGAACTATATCTGCACATCAGTGAGCAGCAAACAGCCCATCCTGATGCTTTTCTCATCACGGCTGGTGATTTCAACCAAGCAGATTTAAAGAGTGTATTTCCAAAAACATACAGAAACATAAACTTTGCAACAAGAGGAAACAACACACTGGACCAAGTTTACACCACCATGAAAAATGCCTACAGAGCCCTCCCCCTCCCCCACATTGGTGCTTCTGACCATATCTGTGTTATGCTAAAGCCAGCATACAGGCCACTGGTGAAAGTCACAAAACCAGTCCGCAAGCAGATACGAGTGTGGCCAGAGGGGTCTTCAGAGGCACTCCAGGACTGTTTTGACACCACAGATTGGGGTATGTTCAAAGAAGCTGCTACCACAAACAACAACACATGTCTCCAGGAGTACTCAGACACTGTATGTTCATACATCACCAAGTGCATTGATGATGTAACCAACCTCAAAACCATCACTGTTCGGGCTAATCAGAAGCCATGGCTGACAGCTGAGGTTTACAGACTCCTGAAAGCCAGGAATGCTGCCTTCAAAGCGGGAGATCAGGTGGGCCTGAGGGCAGCCAGAAAGAACCTGGCCCGGGGCATCAGAAAGGCCAAGAAGCAGTATTCCAGGAAAATAGCTCACCGTTTCAAGGACAGCAAGGATACACACAGTCTGTGGCAGGGAATACAGACCATCACAAACTACAAACCATCCCCCCAGACCTGTGACAGCTCAACCTCTACGCTGAATGAACTGAATGAGTTCTTTGCTCGGTTTGAGGCAAGTAACAGCACACCTGCACATAAACTCCCCCCCTCTCCTGATGGCCAGGTGCTGGCGCTGTCCTCAGACAGCGTAAGGCGATCATTCATCAAGATTAACGCCCGGAAGGCCTCTGGTCCTGACAACATACCTGGTCGTGTGCTGAAGGACTGTGCAGGGGAACTCGCAACGGTCTTCACGGACATCTTTAACATCTCACTGAGCCAGGCCATCGTCCCCACCTGTTTCAAAGCCACCACCATCATCCCTGTCCCAAAGAAGGCAACGCCCGCATGCCTCAATGACTATCGCCCAGTAGCACTCACCCCCATCCTGATGAAGTGCTTTGAACGGCTAGTCATGAAAAGCATCACATCTGTCCTCCCTGCCTCCCTGGATCCCTTCCAATTTGCATACCGACCTAATCGCTCAACCGACGATGCCATCTCCTCTGCCCTCCACACAGCTCTCACACATCTGGACACGAAGGACTCTTATGTTAGAATGCTGTTCATCGACTTCAGCTCGGCATTCAACACCATCATCCCCCAACAGCTCATCCTTAAACTGGACAGTCTGGGGCTGAACACCTCAATGTGTAACTGGCTGCTAGACTTCCTGACCGGGAGACCACAGACAGTACGGGTCGGGAGTAACACATCTAGCACCATCACATTGAACACAGGGGCCCCACAAGGATGTGTGCTGAGCCCCCTTCTATTCACCCTGCTAACACACGACTGCACACCATCATACAGCTCCAACCACTTCATCAAGTTTGCGGACGACACAACAGTGGTAGGTCTCATCAGCAACAACGATGAGACGGACTACAGGAACGAGGTGAGCCGCCTGGCCTTGTGGTGCGGACACAACAATCTCACTCTCAACGTGGAGAAGACAAAGGAGATTGTTGTGGACTTCAGGAAGAGGGATGCACAACATGCCCCTCTGACCATCAACAGCACCGCAGTGGAGAGAGTAGACAGCACCAAGTTCCTGGGAGTGCACGTCTCAAAGGACCTGTCCTGGAGCAGGAACACTGCATCACTGGCCAAGAAGGCTCACCAGCGTCTCTACTTTCTCCGCAAGCTGAAAAGGGCTGGAGCTTCAACCCCCATCATGTGCACCTTCTACAGAGGTGCCATAGAAAGTGTCCTGACAAGCTGCATCACTGTGTGGTTTGGTGCATGTACTGCATCCTGCCGCAAGAGCCTCCAGCGCATCGTGAGAGCAGCTGAGAAGATCGTCGGCACCTCCTTCCCCTCACTGCAGGACTTACACAGCAACCGCCTCACTCGGAAAGCCCTCTGCATGGCAGGTGATCCCACACACCCACTACACAGCTGCTTCAGACTGCTGCCATCAGGGAGGAGACTGAGAAGTCTCCAGGCTCGAACCAGCAGACTGAGAGACAGCTCTGTTCATCAGGCAGTCAGGATGCTAAACACTCTGCCTGCTCTGCCTCCCCTCCCATTTGAACTGCCTTAACACAAAAAACTTTCTCACACATTACCACACAACACAAAGATTTTAACACTGGACTCTGTGTCATCAAACGGGTTATTCACTAAACTCTCGGTCATGTGCTCATTCAGTTTGCACTACTTCTCATATTTGCACTAATGTTTGTATTACATCACTGCCTATAGTCATACTACTGTTTACATTCACTGTTTACATTTATTAATACTGTTTACATTTATTACTACTGTTTACATTTATTACTACTGTTTACATTTACACTACTTTTATATCTACACTACTGCTGATACATATACAGTATTCTCTGACCAGCCTTATTTAAGGATGCCCAATGTGCCTTACTGCATATGCCACTTTTGCCTCTATACCAACATCAACTACTACCTCATACATATACTGTGTACATTAACTCATATGCTGCTTTGCCACTCTTTGCAAATGTCAATGCTAGAACCTTCAGTTTATTTTATAGATATACTTTTTATACTTTTTTACTACTATGCAAAAACTCAGGACAGTATTACACTTTTATTATTTCATTTTATGCTTATGTTCATTAAATGTTTAGTGTTTTAGTGTTGGTGTAAATTTTCATACTTTTATACTACTATGCAAAAACTCAGGACAGTGTTACACTTTTACTATTTTATGCTTATGTTTATTAAATGTTTCAGTGTTTTAGTGTTTAAATGGTTACTGTTGCACCGAGGGACTGAGAGAAACGCAATTTCAATCCTGTGTATGTCCTGTACATATTGCAGTTCTGACAATATAGTTGACTGACTTTGACTAAAGACATAATATGCCTGTGGTAAACACAATCTGCCATTAACACTTCGTTTGTTATTGTTCAATCATATGTGGCCCTCCAGATATGCCTTGTTTCTTATCGTCCAAAGAGATGTGGCCCTCCAGATACGCCACATTTCTTATCGTACAATCATGTGGCCCTCCAGATACGCCTTGTTTCTTATCGTCCAATCAGATGTGGCCCTCCACATACGCCTTGTTTCTTATCGTCCAATCATATGTGGCCCTCCAGATACGCCTGGTTTCTTATCGTACAATCATATGTGGCCCTCCAGATACGCCTTGTTTATCATCCAATCAGATGTAGCCCTCCAGATATGCCTTCTTTCTTATCGTATAATCATATGTGGCCCTCCAGATATGCCTTGTATATCGTCCAATCAGATGTAGCCCTCCAGATATGCCTTGTTTCTTATCGTCCAATCAGATGTGGCCATCCAGATACGCCTTGTTTCTTATCGTCCAATCAGATGTAGCCCTCCAGATACGCCTTGTTTCTTATCGTCCAATCAGATGTGGCTCTCCAGATATGCCTTGTTTCTTATCGTCCAATCAGATGTGGCCCTCGAGATACGCCTTGTATCGTATCGTCCAATCAGATGTGGTCCTCCAGATACGCCTTGTTTCTTAACGTCCAATGTGGCCCTCCAGATACGCCTTTTGTATTGTCTGCAGAGATACTGGTACCTACTCGGCACAACATAATCTGAGCGCTAACAGATCTTACATGAAGTTGCGCATAACATCATTTTCAAAATTTTCCCAAAATGGTTATAATTCTGAGCCTTCTCATCACAAGATGATCTTTGTCCAAAACTCTGTTTAAATATGATTCACTTCATGTATATTTGTGATTATCGTACCCACCACTGCACCCTGTATTCACTGGTTAACTGGACATCATTAACCTCACGCAGACTCTTCCACTGGTACACTTTCATCTTTAAATCATTTCTTGGTTTGCTGCCCTCATACATCTCCTCCTACATGTCTTTGCGTGAGTGCAGCTACAGTGTGCGCTCTCAGGACATGATTACCTGCAGTGTTCCATCAGTGAGGACTGAACTTGGAAAAAGGGCCTTCTCCTACTCCGCTCCTGCTTCATGGAATATCTTACAAAAAGATCTGAAGCTCTCGACATTGACTTCTCTAAATGGTTTTCAGAATCTGTATGAATCCTGGCAAAAACCAATGCAGATTTGTTCCTGTCTTTGATTTTATACGTCTACCTTATAATGTTTTGCTAGTTTTTTGATACTTTGTTTAAAAAAAGAAAAAAAAAGTATTTCTCTTTTGTTTGTTTTTTTCTCTTTTGTTTTCTATTGTTTATTGTTTATTGTTCAAGGAAATTCTACCATTGCTGTTCATTACCATTGCTGTTCATCGTTCTTTAGTTTTAGCAGGTCATAAAGGTCTTTCGTAAATGAGCCATGAGGCTCAATAAGATTTACCTGACTAAATAAAGGTTGAATGAATGAATATCTTCAAGGAATGCCAAGTCTTTAATTAATTAATAAAGTTGATCTCCTACAAATTGTCATAACGTTAAAGCTCATTATTTCTTGGAGTGCCA
The DNA here is from genome assembly GCA_038048925.1 of Garcialebias charrua. Taxonomy (NCBI): domain Eukaryota; kingdom Metazoa; phylum Chordata; class Actinopteri; order Cyprinodontiformes; family Rivulidae; genus Garcialebias; species Garcialebias charrua. Next base: position 12,499 of record JBBPBX010078898.1, read on the forward strand.
ACTTCAAATCCAGTTCTTATCTCAATAGAGAATGATCGTTGTTCCCAAAATCCCGAACTGTTGCTTTAGCTTGGACGGTTTTGTTGACTATGTTAGGTTACATCATCATTTCAAGAGATGATAGCTGATTAAACTAAATAACTATCTACTGAGTTCTGTTTTCAGACCAGTGCATTCTGTAATGATCGGTCATCATGTTCAGGAGCCCAAAGACCAGAATAACTTAAACGTAGGGCGAGGGCTTTACTATGGGACAAAAACGATGGCAGTGGCATCCGGGGATCTGCCCTTTCTCATGTTACTAACACACACATATATATACACACACACACACTGTGGCTTTAGCTTTGAATTGTTGGCTAACAACTGGTACATCATGAACTCACCTTCCAATATACCCCACAACTGGCTTTGTGAGTACAACACACACATGTTCACACACACTCAATGGGATTGCTGATATTTATGTGGTGATGGGTCTCCCTATCTGTGTGTGTGTGTTTGGGACAGAGAGCGGACAGGTGTTTGATGCTCATCGGACAGGAATAGGGGGTTGACATCATGTGTCGGTTTGGGTGTCTGAAAACTGACAAAGGTCTTTGCATGGGTCATGCTCTGAGAGCGGGGCAGATGGACGGACACTAAACGGGTCTCCACTCAGAGCAGATCTCCACTCTGTTGTTAGGGTGTGTGGGATGGTCTGAGAGAGGTTTATTACACCCACACACTCACAACAGTGAGATGAAAGACCTCACATCTTCTTCATATTCAGACAAAGGTGGACACTCCGATCCACACACAGTATATGCAGGTAAGACGCATCATTCTCCTGAGAGATTATTTATTTATAATTATTTAAACAGTTTTGAATACAGAGGGAATTTTTTTTTTAGACTGACTGGATTTCATTTTAACGTATTACTTTAAAAAAAAACTTATAGGCTCAAAACTCAGTGTAATCCATGGGCAGATCTTAGGAAGTTTTAAAATAGCTATTTAAACTCTATGTGGTGAGGCTTTTTAGATAAATGTGGACGACTACACTTCTTTGGTCCAGGCTGAAATATTCCATCAACATGTATTGAATAGATTTGGGTGGGGTTTAAAGCATTTATTGAACTGCGACAGTGATTAAAATGTCAATTGAGACCCTTAGGTTGGAGGTTTTGGCAATTATTTGACACCATTTGGATGGATTGTTGAAAAATGTTCCCTTAGACACCATCTACATTTTAAATTTAAAAAAGACTCAAACCTCTAATATTTTTGGGTTTTAGTCAACACGCAAATCAAAACAGGATAATTTCCATCACCACTCTACTTTTTCATAGGAATTAATCTTTATCTATTTTAATATATTATAATATAATATTATCCATCCATTCATTATTTTTACCCACTTTTTCTTTTTCTGTTTGCGGGGGTCACTGGTGCCCATATCCAGCAGTCACTGTGTAAAAGGGCCACCCTGGACAGGTCTCTACTTCATCACAGGGACACAGAGACAAACAAGACAAACAACCATCCACACTTTCACTCACACCTAGGGACAATTACCGGTAGATCAGCCTAACAAACACTCAGCATATTGTGAGCACTAACTGATTGCACAAGATCTTTGTTTAAATTTTTGTCTTTAACTACGGTATTTGCAGTCAACTCTGCCCATTGGGAAAATATCGCATGTAACACTTGACAGATTTTAATGAAGCTTTCAGCAAACAATCTTAACTCCACAACCAATAATTATTTTGAGCCAATTAAAATAAAGCTATTTACCCCAGCCAACACAAAAATGTCTTTAATGCAGTCAGTTTTACAAATATTGTGCAAAAATTTGGTGTGGTTGTAGTTAAGAGTCATACACAACACATGCTCGAAATTCTACTAGGGGTGCACCGATTGCGCTTTTCTGCCTGATTACCAATCACAGATCTCTAAAAAGCCTGACCTGCCAATTCCGATTTTGGCCGATACCGATTTTGTTTTATAAAGGACACTGTCAGGTGTTATAGGTCACAATGCACCTTCAATTTTCCAATCTCATTTTATTGAAAAACATACCCTTGAACATTATCCTAGAAACACTACAAACTGGTTTTAACTGGCCCTGAGGTATTGCTCTGAAATATAAATGAAGTTTAGACAATTGTTAAAACTACAAAAAATTTGTAAAATCTGCTTCTCATGTAAGTATCGGCCAATCTCCGATCTCCCAAAATTAAGGAAATCGGGGCCCCTATGACTTATTGCACAAGATATACAGTATACTTAAAACTTTAGTATGGAGTTTTGAAGTCAACCCAACTTGTCTGTTAGCAAATTGTTTCATAAATTACTTGACAGAATTTAATGAATAAAGTAATAATTGAATACACAGCTATTGGATACAGAAATTGCCCTAACTCAATCACGTGCTCTGATATTGAGCTATTTGATGGGGTAGTAGATAAGAGTTTACAACACATAGTCCAAGCATGGCATTGTGCATTACTTTATTTTTAAGGTTTACCCAAATTGGCTACAATTCAGTCATTTCCATCCATCCAACCATCCATCCATTATCTTACAAGTCTCTCTTCTAAATGAGTCCTCAATGCTCAATGAGACTAACCTGTATAAATAAAGGTTGAATGAATCTTCCTCTTGTTCCCAAGTTGGGTTGCGGTTCAACAGTTTGAGCAGAGAGGCCCAGACATCTCTTTCCACAGCTACCTCTTCCAGCTCTTCTGGGAAGACGTTCCCAGGCCAACCGAGAGACATATTCTCTCCAGCGTGTCCTTGGTCTTCTCCGGGGTCTTCTCCCAGTTGGACATGCCTGAAGCAGTGTTAATTTTGTTGACTAATTATTTTCGTCGACTAAATGTTTTCATTGATTTGTCAACTAAAATTAGACTAAAACAAAAAAAATCTGATGACTAAGTAATGACTAAAACTAAATGATGTTTTAGTCACATGACTAAGACTAAAACTAAATTAAAAATAGCTGTCAAAATTAACACTGGATTCAAGTACTGCTTGTAGTTTTACTGTTAAAAGCAAGGTTAGACAAATAATGTTTGAAAAAAGTTTTATTTGTTGTTGTATGTATTGCATATTAATATTAATATTATGGTTAAAACATTGTTTTGTTTTAGTAACTACAGAGAATTGATGAAAAGTTTTTACTATGTATAACTTAGTCGACTTAATTGACTGTAGATTTAGTCGACTAAATGTTTTCATTGATTTGTCAACTAAAATTAGACTAAAACAAAAAAAATTCTGATGACTAAGTAATGACTAAAACTAAATGATGTTTTAGTCACATGACTAAGACTAAAACTAAATTAAAAATAGCTGTCAAAATTAACACTGGCCTGAAGCCCCTTCCTATGGAGGCGCCTATAGGGAGCATCCTTATCAGATGCCCAAATCACCTTACCTGGCTCCTCTCAATGTGGAGGAGCGGTTCTACTCCAAGTCTCTCCCGGATAACTGAACTTCTTACCCTATCTCTAAGGGAGAGTCCATCATCTACCCTGCGGAGCAAACTCTTTTCGACCGCCTGTTTCCACAATCTCATTCTTTTGGTCACTACCCAGAGCTCTTGGCCATAGGTGAGGGTAGGAACGTAGCCCGACCGGTAAACAGAGAGCTTTGCCAGTCATTTCTCAACAATTTTTTTAAATTTTATTAAAAGTCTGGTATGAAAGGTGGTACCCAATGGAGGCTAGGCCTTTACTTTACTCTTTACCTTGTTTCCACTGAACTTTATTTGATGTTGTCCAGTTTCCAAAACTTGTATAAACATTGTGTGCGGAGAAGCTGGATATATTTATAGTTTGTTGTAAGTATATAAATGTGAGACAAGTCAAGATACCAAAAAGACAGTCTTGAACAAGAAAAGATATAAACTCACACAATAAAGGACACAAAGATGATTGCCAATCCATAATTTCTGAGAATACAGTATATTGTCTTAGATGACTGAGATACATCTCTGATTCTGTTCTGAAACTAGCTTACATGCTTAACAA